>JAQJVL010002074.1:42500-124062 GCA_035578905.1 Stictocephala bisonia
AAACCCCGGAAAAAATTTTAAAAACCCTTTTTAAAAAAAAAATTAAACCCTTTTAAATTCCCTTTGAAAAAAAACCCCAAAAAAAACCCCCCAAAGGAAAATTAACCCCCAAAATTGTTTTTTTTTTTTTTTAAAAAAAAAAGGGGGTTTTTAAAAAGGGGAAAAAAAAAAAAAAAATTTTTTTTTTAAAAAAAAAAAGGGAAAAAAAAAAAAAAAAAAAAGGTTTTTTTTTTTTTTTTTAAAAAAAAAAATTTTCCTTTTTTAAAATTTTAACCCTTTTTTTTTTAAAAAAACCCCCAAAACCCCAAAAAATTTTAACCTTCCCAAAAATTTTTTTTTGGTTTTAAACCCCTTTTTCCCCCCTTTTTTAAAAAAAAAAAAAATTTTTTTTTTTTTTAAAAAAAAAAAATTTTTTTTTTTTTAAAAAAAATTTTTTTTAATTAAAAAAATTTTTTTTTAAACCCCAAAAAAAAAAAAATTTTTTAAAAAAAAAAAAAGGGGGGGAAAACTTTAAAAAATTTTTTTTTGGAAAAAACCCCTTTTTTTTTTTTTTTTTAAAAAAAAAAAATTTTTTTTTGGGGGGGGGGGAAAAAAAAAAAAAAAATTTTTCCCTTTTTGGTTTTTAAAACCCCAAATAAAAAACCCCTTAAAAAAATTTTTTAAAAAAAAATTTTGAAAAAATTTTTTTAAAAGGGTTTAAAAAAAGGAAAAAAATTTTTTGGGAAAAAAAAAAAAATTTAAATTTTTTTAAAATTTTTTTTAAAGGGCCCCCAAAAGAAAAAATTTAAAAAATTTTTCCTTTTTTTAAATTTTTTAACAAAAAAATTTTTTTTTGGAAAAAAAAAAAAAAATTTTTAACCTTAAAAAAAAAAAAAATTTTGGGGTTTTTTTTTCGGGAAAAAAAAAATTAAAAAAAATTTAAAAAAAATTTTTTTTTTTAATTTTTTTTAAAAAATTAAAATTTTTTTTTAACCCTTTTAAAATTCCCCTTTTTTTTTTTTAAAAATTTTAAAAAAAAATTTAAATTTAAAAAATTTTTTTTAAAATTTTTTTCCCCCCCCAAAAAAAAATTTAAACCCAAAAAAATTTTTTTTTAAAACCCCCTTTTTTTTTGGGCCCAAAGGGGTTTTTTTTTTTTTTAAAAAATTTTTTGAAAAGGGAAAACCCTTTTAAAAAAAAAAATTTTTAAAAATTTTTTTTTTGGGGAAAAATGTTTTTTTTTTTAAAATTTTTCCCCAAAAAAAAAAAGGGGGTTTTTTTGGGGGTTTTAAAGGTTTTAAAAAAAAATTTTAAAAAAAAAAAATTTTTTTTCCCAAAAATTTTAAATTTTTAATTATTTTCCCCTTTTTTTTTAAAATTTTTTAATTTTTTTTTTAAAAAAAAAATTTTTAAAAAAAATTTTTTTTTTTTTTTTTTTTTTAAAAAAAAAAAATAAAAAAAAAATTTTGGTTTTTTTTTTTTTTTAAAAAAAAAAATTTTTTTAAAATTTGGGGGAAAAAAAAAAAAAATTTTTTAAAATTTTTTTTTTTTTTTTTTTTTTTTTCCCCCAAAAAAAAAATTTGGGGGTTTTAAAAAAAACCCCTTAAAAAAAAAACCCCCTTTTTTTTTAAAAAATTTTTAAAAAAATTTTTTGGGGGGGTTTTTTTTTAAAATTAAATTTTTTTTTAAAAAAGGTTTTTTAAAAAAAGGGGTTTTTTTAAATTTAAAAACCCTTTTTCCCTTTTTTTTTTTATTTTTTTTTTTAAAAAAAAAAAAATTTTAATTTTTTTTATTTTTTTTTTTTTAAAAAATTTTTTAAAAAAAAACCCCAAAAAAATTTTAAATTTTTTTTTTTTAAAAAAAAAAAAATTTTTCCAACCCCTTTTAAAAAAAAAAAATTTTTTCTTTTTTTTTTTTTTAAAAATTTTCAAAAAACCCGGGGGGGTTTTTTTTTTTTTTAAAAAAAAAAAAATTTTTAAATTTTGGGGGGTTTTTCCCTTAAAAAAAATTTTTTTTTAAAAAAAAAAGGGGGGGAAAAAAATTTTTTAAAAAAAAAAAAAAAAAAAAAAAAAAAAAATTTTTTAAAAAAAAAAAAATTTTTCCAAAAAAAAAAAAAATTTTAAAAAAAAAAAAAAAAAATTTTTTTGGGGGGAAAAATTTTAAAATTAAAAATTTTTTGGGAAAAAACCCAAAAATTTTAAAAAAAAGGTAATTTTAAAAATTTTTTTTTAATTTTTTTTTTTTTTTTGGGGGGGGTTTTTTGGAAAAAAAAAATTTTTTTTTGGGGAAAAACCAAACTTTTTTTTTTTTCCCCCGGGAAAAAAAAACCCCCTTTTTTCCCCCCCAAAAAAAATTTTTTTTAAAAAAAAAACCCGGGTTTTTTTTAAAATTTAAACCCCCTTCTTTTTTTTTTTTTTTTTAAAAAAATTTTTTTTTTTTTTGGGGGGGGGTTTTTGGGAATTTTTTTTCCCCCCTTTTTGAATTTTGGGGGGTTTTTTTAAAAAATTTTTTTTTTTTTTTTTATTTTTTTTTAAAAATTTTTTTTTTTTTTTTTTTTCCCCCCCTTTTTTTTTTTTTTTTTTTTTTTTAAAAAAAAAATTTTTTTTTTTTTTTTTTTTATTTTTTAAAAAAATTTTTTTTTTTTTTTTTTTTCGGGGAAAAAAAATTTTTTTGTTTTTAAAACTTTTTTTTTTTTTTTTTTTTTTTTTTAAAAAGGTTTTTTTTTTTTTTTTATTTTTTACCCCCCTTTTTTTTTTGTTTTTTTTTTTTTTAAAAATTTTTTTTTTTTTTTTTCTTTTTGTTTTTAAAATTTTTTTTTTTTTTTTTTTTTTTTTTTAAAAAATTTTTTATTTTTTTTTTTTTTTGGCCTTTTTTTTTCCCAAATTTTTTTTTTTAAAAAAAAGGGGGTTTTTTTAAAATTTTTTTTTTGGGTTTTTTTTTTTTTTAATTTTTTTTTTTTTTTTTAAAAAAATTTTTTTTTTTTTTCCCCCCTTTTTTTTTTTTTTTTTAAAAAATTTTTTTTAAAAACCTTTTTTTTTTTTTTTGGGAAAACCCCCCCCGGGTTTTTTTTTTTTTGGGGTTTAAAAAAAAAAAAAAACTTTTTTAAATTTTTTTTTTTTTGGGGAAAAAAATTTTTAACCCTTTTTTCCCCCAAAAAATTTTTAAAATTTTTTTTTTTTTTTGGGGTTTTTGGGTTTTTTTTTTAAAAAAAAAAAAACCCAAAAAAATTTTTCAAACCCCCTTTTTTTTTTTTTTTTTGGGGAAATTTTTGGGAAAAAAAAAAAACCTTTTTGGGGCCCCCCCCTTCCCGGGTTTTTTTTTTAAAAAACCAACCCAAAAAAAGGAAAAGGGTTGGGGGGGTTTTTAAAAATTTTTTTTTTAAAAAAAAAAGGGGGGTTTTTTTTTTAAAAAAAAAAAAAAAAAAAAAATTTTTTCCCCCCCTTTTTAAAAAAACCCCCCCGGGGGGAAAAAAAAAAACCCCCCCCCCCAAAAAAAATTAATTTTTTAAAAAAAGGGGAAAAAAAAGGGGGGGGGGTTTTTAAAGGGGGGGTTTTGGGGGGTTTGGTTAATTTTTTTTTTTTTTTGGGGGGAGGGGGGGGGAAAAAATTTTCCCTTTTGGGGGGAATTTTTTTTTGGGGGAAATTTTGGGGGGGGGGGTTTTTTTTTGGGGGGGGGAAAAGGGGGGGGGGGGGGAAAAAAAAATTTTTGGGGGGAAAAAAGGGGGGGGGGGGGTTTTTCCGGGGTTTTTTTGTGGGGGGTTTTTAAAATTTTGGGGGGGGGGGTTTTTTGGGGGTTTAGGGGGGGGGGGGGGGGGGGGGGGGGGGGGGGGGGTTTTTTTTTTTTTTTTTCCCCAAAAAGGGGGGGGGGGGGGGGGGCCCCTTTTTTTTTTTTTTTAAAAGGGTTTTTTTTTTCCTTTGGGGAAAAAAAAAAAGGGGGGGTTTTTTTTTGGGGGGGTTTTTTTGGGGTGGGGGGGGTTAAAAGGGGGGGGGGGGGGGGGTTTTGGGTTTTGATTTTTTTTTTTTTTAAAAAAGGGGGGGGGGGGGTTTTTTTTTTGGGGGGGGGAAAAAGGGGGTTTAAAATTTAAAAAGGGGGGTTTTTGGGGGGGGGGGGGGGGGGTTTTTTTGGGGGGGGAAAAAGGGGGGTTTTTTTTTGGGGGTTTAAAAAAGGGGGTTGGGGGGGGGTTTTTTTTTTGGGGGGTTGGAGGGGGGGGGGGGGGGGGGTTTTTTTTTTTTTTTGGGGGGGGGGGGGAAAGGGGGGGTTTTGGGGGTTTTGGGGGGTTTGGGGTGGGGGGAAAAGGGGGGAAAAAAAGGGGGGTTGGGGGGGGGGGGGGGGGGGGTTTTTAAAAGGGGTTGGGGGGGGGGGTTTTTGGGGGGGGGGGGGTTTTTTGGGGGGGTTTTTTTTTTTTTTTTTTAAAAGGGGGGTTTTTTTTGGGGGGGGTTTAAAAGGGGGGTTTTTTTTTTTTTTGGGGGGGGTTTTTTTTTTTTGGGGGGGGGGGGGGGGGTTGGGGGGGTTTTTCCGGGGGGGGGGGGGGAAAAAAAAAGGGGGTTTTTTAATTTTATTATTTCCCCAAAAAAGGGTTTTTAAAAATTTTTTTTAAAAATTTTTTTTTTTTTTTTTAATTTTTTTTAAAAAAAAAAAATTTTTTTTTTAAAAAAATTTTTTTTTTTTTTTTTTTTTTTTTAAAAATTTTTAAAAAATTTTTAAAATTTTTTTTTAAAAAAAAACCCGGGGGGCCCCCACCCTTTTTTTTTTTTAAAAAATTTTCCCTTTTTTGGGCCCCAAAAAATTTTTTTTTAAAAAGGGGAAAAAAATTTTAAAAAAAAAAGGGGGGTTTTTTTAAAAGTTTTTTTTTTTTAAAAAAAAAAGGTTTTTTTTTCCCCAAAAAATTTTTTTTCCTTTTAAAATTTTTTTCCCCTTTTTTTTTTTTTTTTCCCCCCGGGGGGGCCCCCCCCCCCGGGGGGGGGGTTTTTCCCCCTTTTTTTTTTTTTTTTTTTTTAAAAATTTTTTGGGTTTTTTTTTTTCCTTTTTGGCGGGGGGGGGGGAAAGGCCCCCCCCCCCCCCCCTTTTTCCCCCCCCCCCAAAAATTTAAAAAGGGGGTTTTTTGGGGGTTAAAAAGGGGGGGCCCAATTTTTTTTTTCCCTTTTTTTTTTCCCGGGGAAAAAGAAATTTGGGTTTTTTTTTTGGTTTTTTTTTTGGGGGGGAAACCCGGGCCCCCCCCCCCCCCCCCCCCCCCCCCGGGGGGCCCCCCCCCCCCCCTTTTGGGGGGTTTTTTTTTCCCTTTTGGGGGGGGCCCCCCCGGGTAAAAAAAACCCCCCCCTTTGGGAAAGGCTGGGGAATTAGGTTTTTGGGTTTTTTTTTGGGGGGGGGGGGGCCCCCCCGGGGAATTTTTGGGGCCCCCTTTTTTTTGGGGCCCCTTTTTAACCCCCCGGGGGGGGGCCCCCCCCCCTTTTCCCCCCCCCCCCCCCCCCCCCCCGGGGCCCCCCCCGGGGGGTTTTTTAAAAAAGGGGGGGGGCCCCCGGCGTGGGGGGGGGCCCCCCTTTTTTTTTCCCCCCCGGGGGGGCCCCCGGGAAAATTTTTTTTCCCCCCCCGGGGGGGCCCCCCGGGGGGGGGCCCCCTTTTTGGGGGGGGCCCCCCCCTTTTTTTTAAAATTTTTTGGGGCCCCCGGGGGGGGGGGAAGCCCTTTTTTTTTGGGTTTTTTTTTGGGGGGGGTTTAAAAAAGGGGGGGGGTTTTTTTCCCCCAAAACCCCCCAAAATTTTTAACCTCCCCCGGGGGAAAAAGGGGGGGGGGGGTTTTTTTTTGGGGCCCCAAAGTTTTTTTTCCCCGCCTAACTTTCCCCAACCCCCCCCCCCCCAAAAAAACCCCCCCCCCAAAACCAAAGGGCAAAAAAAAAAAAAAAAAAAAAAAAAAACCCCCAAAGGGGAAAGGGGGTTTTTTAAAAATTTTTTTTTTAAAAAAAAAAAAAAGGGGTTTTTTGCTCCGGGGGAAAAAAAACCCCCGGGGGGGGAAAATTAAAATTTTTTTTTTGGGGGAGAAAGCTATTTAGATTGGGGAAATTTTTTTTTTTTTTTTTTTAAAAAAAAAAAAATTTTTTTTGGAAAATTTTAGCAAATTTTTTTTAAAAAGAAAGGCCGGGGAAAAAAAAAAAAAAACCCCCCAAAAAAGGGGGGGAAAAACCCCCAACAAAGAAGGGGGGAAAAAAGGAAAAAAGGGGGGGGGGAAAAAAAGGGGTTAAAAAAAACCCCCCCCCCGGGCCCCGGTTTAAAGGGGGGCCCCCTTCCCCCCCCCCAAAAAAAAATTTTTGGGGGGGGTTTTTTTTTGCCCCAAACCCAGAAAAAAAAAATTTTTTTTTTTTTAAAAGGGAAAAAAAACCAAAATTTTTTTTTTAAAAAAAACCCCAAATTAACCGGGAAGGGGGGGGGGGGGGGTTTTTTTAAAAAAAAGGGGAAAAGGGGGGGGAAAAATTGGAAAAAACTAGACTAGATTCAAGTTTTCAAAATTTTTTTTTTCCCCCGGGGGGGGGGAAAAAACGTTAGGGGGGTTTTTTAAAAAAAAAAGAGAGGGGAACGTGGGGAAATTTTCCCCCATACAGGAACATTTCACTGGTTCCCCGTAGAAAGGGGCTGCGGGTAAAACCCCCCGGGGGGGCCCCCCCCCAAAGGGACTTTTTTGGGGGGGCCCAATTTCCCGGGGGGGGAAGGGGGGGGGGCCCCCCCCCCCCCCAAAAAGGGAATTTTTTTTGGGGAAAGGGAAAAGGGGGGGAAATTTTAAATTTTTTAAAAAAAAAAATTTTAAAAAAAAAAAAAAAAAGGTTTTGGGAAAAAAAAACCCCCCCCGGGGGAAAATTTTTTTTTAAAAAAAAAAAAGTTTTTGGGGGGAAAAAAATTTAAAAAACTTTGAAAATTTTTTGGGGGGGTTTTTTAAAAAGGGGGAAAAAAAAAAAAAAATTTTTTGGGGGGTTTTTTCGTTTTTGGGGGGGAAAAATTGGGAAAAAAAAAAACCCCCAAAAAATTGGGCCCCCAAAAAAAAAAAAAAAAAAAAAGGGGTTTTTGGGAAATTTAAAAAAGGGGGGGAAAAGGCCCAAAAAAGAAAAACCCCCCCTTTTTTCCCCCCCCCCCCCTTTTCCCAAAAGGGGGTTTACCAAAAAAGGGGGGGGGAAAAAAAAAATCAACCCCCAAAAACCCCAAAAAAAGGGGGGGGGGGAAAAAAAACCCCCCCCAAACCCAAAAAAGGGAAAAAAGGGGGGGGGGAAAAAAAAAAAAAAAAAACCCCGGGGGTTTTCCCCCGGGGGGGGGGAAAAAAAAGGGGTTTTTGGGAATTTTTCCGGGGGAATTTTTTAAAAATTTTTCCCCCCCCAAAAAATAAAAAATTTTTTTTTTTTTTTTAAAAAAAAAGGCCCCGGGGGGGGAAAAGGGTTAAAGGGGGGGGGGGGGGGAAACCAAAAACCCCCCAAAAAAACCCCCCTTAAAATGGGGGGTTTTTTTTTTGGGGGGTTTCCAAGGGAAAAAACCGGGTTTTGGGGGGGGTTTTCCCCCTTTTTTTTTTTAAAGGGGGGTTTTTTTAAAAAACCCTTTTTTGGGGGGAAAAATTTTTTCCCCCCAAAAAAAAAAAAAAAAAAAAAAAAAGGGGGGGGAAAGAGGGGTTTTTGGGGAAAAAAAGGGGAAATTTGGGGTTTAAATGAAGGGGGGAAACCAAAATTTTTTTGGGGGGTTTTTTTTTGGGGGTTTTTGGGGAAAATTTTTTAAAAAACCCCAAAAATTTTTAAAGGGGGAAAAATTTTTTTGGGGGGGGAAAAAAACCCAAAAAAAAAAAATCCGAAAATTTTTTTTAAAAAGAAAAATTTTTGGGGGGGGGGAAAAAAAGGAAAACCCCGGGGGAAAAAAACCCCAAAAAAAAACAAAACCCCCAAAATTCCCGGGGGAAAAAAACCCCCCCCCGGGGGGGGAAAAAAAAAAAAAAAAAGGGGGGGAAAAAAAAAAAAAAAAAAAAAAAAAAAGGCCCTTGGAAATTTTTAAAAAAAAAACCCAAAAAGGGGAAAAAATTTAAAAAAAAAAAAAAAGGGGGGGGGGAAAAAAAAAAACCCCCCCCGGGGGGGAATTTGGGGAAAAAAAAAAAGGGGGTTTTTAATTTTTTGGGGGGGGGAAAAAAAAAAAATTTTTTTTTTTTAAAAAAAAGGGCCCCGGGGGGGTTTTTTTGGGCCCCTTTAAATTTTTTCCCCCCTTTTTTCCCAATTTCCTTTTAAAAAAAAATTTTTTCCCCCCCCCCCCCAAAAGGGGGTTTTTTGGGGGGGGGGAAAAAGGGCCCGAAAAAAAGGGGGGGGGAAACGGGGGGCCCAAAAAATTTTAAAAAAACCCCCCTTTGGGAAAAAAAACCCCCCCCCCTTTTTAAAAAAAAAATTTAAAGCCCCCCCCTTGGGGCCCCCCCCCGGTTTTAAAAAAAAGGGGTTTTTTTTTAAAAGGTTTAAAAAAAGGGGGCCCCCTTTTGGTTTCCCCAAAAAAAAAACCCCCCCCCCCTTTAACCCCCCAAAAAAAACCCCCCCCCAAAAAAAAGGGGGGCCCTTTTGGGCCCCCTTGGGGTTTTTTAAAAAAGGAAAAAAAACCCTTTTTTTAAAATTTAAAAAATTTTTTTAAAAAAATTTTTTTTTTAAAAAAAAAAAAGGTTTTTTTTTTAAAAAACCCCCAAATTTTTGGGGGGGGGAAATTTTTTAAAAAACCCCCCCCCCCGGGGGGGAATAAAAACCCCCCCCCCCCAAAAAAAAAAAAAAAAAAGGGCCCCCTTTTTAAAACCCCCTTTTTTTTTTTTCCCCCAATTTTTCTCTCCTTTTTTTTTTTTTAAAAAAAGGGCCCCCTTTTTTTCAAGGGGGGAAAAATTGGGCCCCCGGGGTGGGGACCAAAACCCCCAAAAAAAAAGGGGGTTTTTGGGAAAAAAACCCCCTTTTTTGGGGAAAAAAAAAAATTTAAAAAAACCCCCCTTTTGGGAAAAAAATTTTTTAAAAAGGGGGAAAAAAACCCTTTTTTAAAAAAAAAAGGAAAAAGGGGGGGTTTTTTTTTTAAAAAAATTTAACCCCCCCAAAGGGGGGGGTTTAACCCCCCCCCGGGGTAAAGGGGGTTTTTTTAAAAAAAAAAAAAAGGGAAAAAAAAAGGGGGGGGGAAAAAACCCCCCCCCAAAAGTTTTTTTCCCCCCTTTTTTCAACAAATTTTTGGGAGGCCTTTTAAACCCCCCCCCCCCAAAATGAATTTTTTCCCCCTTTCCCCAATTCCGGGGGGGAAAGGGTAAAAAATTTTTTTGGGGGGTTTTTCCCCAAACCCCCCCGGGGGGAAAAAAAAGGGGGGCCCCCAAAAAAAAGGGGGGGCCCCCCCCCAACCCGGACCCGGGGGTTTTTGGGCCCCCGGGGGCCCCCCAAGGGCCCCCAAAAAACCCCCCCCCGGGGCCCCCCTTTTTTTCCCCCCCCCGGGCCCCCGGGCCCCCCCCCTTTCCCGGTTTTTCCCCCCCCAAACCCCCCCCCCCCCCCAAAAGGCCAAATTAAAAAAACCCCCCCCCCCTTTTTAAGGGGAAAGGGAAAACCCCCCAAAAAAAAACCCCCCTTTGGCCCACCCCCCCCCCTTCCCAAATTTCCCCGGGGGGTTTTTGGGGGGGAAAAAAGGGGGGCCCCCCAAAAAAGGGGGGGGGAAAAGGGGGGCCAAAAAAACCAACCCCCCCAACCCCCCCAAAAAAATTTCCCCCCCCCCAAAAATTAAACCCCCCGGGGGGAAAAAGGGGGGGGTTTCCCCGGGGGTTTTTAAAAAAATTTTTTTTTTTTAAAAAAATTTTTTTTTAAAAAAAATTTTTTTTTGGGGGAAAAAAGGCCCCCGGGGGGGGTTTTAAAATTTTTTAAAAAAAGGGGGGAAAAAGGGGGGTTTTTTTTTTTTTTTGGGGCCCGGGGGGGGGAAAAGGGGCCCCCCCCCGGGGGGTTTTTTTTTTTAAAAAAAAAAAGGGGCCCCAGGTTTTTTTCCCCGGGGGGGTTTTTTTCCCCCCCCCCCTTAAACCCCCCCCCAAAAAACCCCCCAAAAAAAAAAAAACCCCCCCCCCCCCCCCAAACCCCCCCAAAAAAAAAGGGAAGGGGGCCCCCCCCCCCGGGGGCCCCCCCCCCCCCAAAAAAAAAAAAAAAAAAATTTTTTCCCCCCCCCCGGGGGGGGGTTTTTTTGGGGTTTTTGGGCCCCAAAAAGGGGGCCCAATTTTCCCAAAAATTTTTTTTAACCCCCAAAAAAAATTTTTTTTTTTTTTCCCCCAAACCCCCCCCCCAAAATTTTTCCCCCCAAAAAAATTTTTTTTTGCCCCGGGGAAAACCCCCCCCCTTTTTTTTAAAAAAACCCTTTTTCCCCCCCGGGGGGGGAAAAAAGGGGGGTTTTTCCCCCCCCCCCGTTGGGCCCCCAAAAAACCCCCCCGGGGAGGGGCCCCCCCAAACCCTTTCCCCAAAACCCCGGGCCCCCGGGGGCCCCTTTTTTTTTAGGCCCTTTTCCCCCCCCCCCCCGGGGGGGCCCCCCCCCCCCCCAGGAAAAACCCCCCCCCCTTTTCCCAAAACCCCCCCCCCGGGGGGTTTTTTCCCGGGGGCCCCTTTTCCCCCAAAAAAAAGGGGGGGGACCCCAAATTTTTTTTTCCCCCCCCCTTTTGGGGTTTTTAAGGGGGAAAAAGGGGGGGAAAAGGGGGGGGTTTTTCCCCCGGGGGCCCCCCCCCCCCGGGAAAAAACCCCCCCCTTTTTAAAAAACCCCCCCCCCCCAAAAGGGAAAACCCGGGGCCCCCCCCCCCAGGTTTTGGGCCCCCCTTTTTTTCCCCGGGGGGGGGGGGTTTTTAAAAAATTTTCCCCCCACCCCCCCCCCCCCAACCAAACCCCCCCTTTTTTTGGTTTTGGCCCTTTTTTTTTTTTTCCCCCTTTCCCCCCCCCCCCCCCTTTAAAACCCCCGGGCCCCCCCCCCCCCCCCAAAAATTTTAAATCCCCCCAAAAAACCCCAAAAGAAAAAAACCCCCCCCCCCCCCCCAAAAAATTTTCCCCCGGGGGAAAAAAAAAAGGGAACCCCTTCCCCCAAAAAAAAAACCCCCAAAAAATTTTTTTTTTTGGCTTTTCCCCGAATTAAAAAAAAGGGGGGGGGGTTCCCCCAAAATCCCAAAAAAAAATTTTAAAAAGGGGAAAAAAAATTTTTTTTAAAAAGGGGCCCCAAAAAAAAAGGAACCCCAAAAAAAACCCCTTTCCAAAAAACCCCCCCCCCCCCAAAGGGCCCCCTTTTTAATTCCCCTTAAAAACCCCCCCCGGGGGCCCCCCAAAAAAAAATTTTCCCCCCCCCCCCAAAGGGGGAAAAAACCCCCCGGGGGGGGCCCCCCCCCAAAAAAATTTTAAACCTCCTTTTTTTCCCCCCTTTTTTTTTAAAAAAAAACCCTTGGGGGCCCCCCCAAAAAAAAAAAAAAATTTTGGGTTTTTTTCCCCCCCCCCTTTAAAGGGGAATTTAAAATTTTTTCCCCCCCTTTTTTTTAAAAAAATTTGAAAGGGGAGCCTTAAAATTTTTTAAAATTAAATTTTTAAAATTTCCCCTTTTTTCCCCCCCGGAAAAACCCCCCCCCCCAAAAAATTTTTTTTTAAAAACCCAAAACCCCCCCCCGGCCCCCGGGGTTTTTTTTTTAAAATTTTTAAACCCCCCCTTTTTTTTTTTCCCCCCCCCCGGGGTTTTTAAAAAAAAAAATTTTTTTTTTAAAAAAAGGGGGGTTTTAAAACCCCCCTTTTTTTTTAAAAAAAAAAAACCCCCCAAAAAAAAACCCCCCTTTGGGGGGCCCCCCCCCCCCCTTTTCCCCCCCCTTTGGGGGGGGGTTTTTAAAAAAGCCCCCCCCTTTTTTTTGGAACAATTTTCCCCTTTTAAAAAAAAATTTTCCCCCCCCCTTTTCCCCCCCCGGGTTTTTTCTTTTTCCCCCCCAAATTTTTTAAAACCCCTTTTTTTTTTGGGGCCCCCCTTTTAAAGGGGCCCAAACCCCCCTTTTTCCCCTTAAAAGGGGCCCTTAGGGGGGGAAAAAAATTTTTCCCCCCCCTTTTTAAACCGGTTTCCCCCCCCCCCCAAAAACCCCCCCCCCATAAAAAGGGGGCCTTAATTTTTCCCCGGGCCCCAAAAATTTTTTTTTTTTTAAATTTTTTTCCCCCCTTTAAACCCCAAAAAAAAAACCCCCCCCCTTTTTTTTCCCCAAAAAAAAACCCCAAAAAAAAAAAATTTAAAAAAGGGTGTTTTTTAAAAAAAAGGGGTTTTTTAAAAAAACCCCCCTTCCCCCAAAATTTAAAACCCCCCCCGGGTCTCCCCCAACCCCCCCCCCCCCCCTTTTTAAAAAAAAGGAAAACAACCTCCCCAATTAAAAAAAGGGGGTTTTTTCCCCTTTTTTTCCCTTTTTTCCCCCTGGGGGAAAAAAAGGTTTTTTTGTTGAAAAAAAATTTAAAAATTTTTCCCCTTTTTTTTTTTTAAATTGGCCCTTTTTTTTTAAAATTTTTTTTTTTAAAAGTTTCCCCTTTTTTTAAAAAAATTTTTTTTTTTTATTTAGTTTTTCCTTGGGTTTTCCCCCCTTTTTTTAAATTTTAAAAAATTTTTAAAAAAAAAAAGGTTTTTTAAATTTTTTTTTTTTGGGTTTTTTTTCCCCCCTTTTTTTTTTTTTCCCGGTTTTTTTTTTTTTTCCCCCCCAATTTTTTTTTTTTAAAAAAAAAATTTTTTTAAAAATTTAACCTTTAAATTTTTCCCCAAAAATTTTTAAAATTTTTTTTTTTTTTTCCCCAAAAATTTTTTTTTTTTTTTTTCCCCCCCTTTTTCCTTTTAAAACCCCCCGGGGGGAAAAAAAAAAAAAATTTTGGGAAAAACCCCTTTTTCCCCCCAAAAATTTTTTAAAAAACCCCCCCCCCCCTTTTTTTTTAATTTTTTTAAAAAAAATTTTTTTAAAAAAATTTTTTAAAAAAATTTTTAAAAAATTTTTTTTTTTTTTTATAATTTTTTCCCCCCCCAAAAAAATTTTTTTTTTTCCCCTTTTTAAAAAAATTTTTGGGGGCCCCCCAAATTTTCCCAATTTTAAAAAATTTTAAAAAAAAAAAAATTTTTTTTTATTAAAAAGCAAAAATTTTTTAAAAAAAAAAAAATTTTTAAAATTTTTCCCCCCGGGTTTTTTCCCCAAAAAAGGGGGGGCCCCCCCAAAAAAACCCCCCCAAAAAAAGGGGGGGTTTTTCCCCCTTTTTTTAAAAAAAATTTAAAAGGCAAAATTTTTTTTCCCCCCCTTTTAAAAAAGGGGAAAAAAAAATTTTTTTTAAATTTTTAAAAAATTTTTTTTTGGGTTTTTTTTTCCCCCCCCCCTTTTTTTTTTTTTTTTTTTTCCCCCCCCCAAGGGGGCCCCCCCCTTTAAAAAATTTTTTGGGGAAAAACCCCCCCTTAAAAACCAAAATTTTTTTAAAAAAAATTTTTTTTAAAAAGGGGGCCCCAAAAAAAATTTTTTTTTTTTTAAAAATTTTTAAAAGGGGGTTTTTTTTTAAAAAACTAAAAAGGGGGAAAACCTTTAAAAAAAAAAAAAGGCTTAAAAAAAATTTTTCCCCAAAGGGGGTTTAAAAAAAAAAAGGGTTTTCCAAAACCCCCCCCAAACCCAAAAAAGGCCCCCCAAAAAACCCCAAAAAAATTTTTTTTCCCAAATTTTTTTTTTTCCCTGGGGAAAAACCCCCCCAAACCGGGTTTCCCCCTTTTTTTTTTTTAAAATTTTTAAAAAGGGCCCCTAAAAGGGGGAAAAAAAAAACCCAAAAGGGGGGGGGGTTTCCCTTTTAAAACTTCCTTCCCCCCCAAAAATTTTAAAAAAAATTTTTTTTTTAAAAAAAAACCCCCCCCTTTCCCCCAAAAACCAAATTTAAAAACCCCAAAAAGGGTTTTTTTTTTTTTTCCGTTAATTTTTTCCCCCCCCCCCTTTGGGGGTTTAAAAAAAAAAAATTTGGGGGTTTTGGGGAAAAAAACCCCCGGTTTTTTTGGGGGGCCCCCCCGGGCCCCATAAAAAAAAAAAAAAATTTTAAAAAAAAAAAACCCCCCCCCCCAAAAAAACCCCAAACTTTCCCCCCCCAAAAAAACCTTTTTTTAACCCCCAAAAAAAAAACCCCCCCTTTTTTTTTTTTAAATTTTTTCCCCAAAAAAAATTTTTTCCCAAAAAAAACCCCCAAAACCCCCAAAAAAAATTTTAAAAACCCCAAAAAAAAACCAAAAAAAAAAAAAAAAAAAAAAAAAAAAAAAAAAAAAACCCCCAAAAAATTTTTTTTAAAACCCCCCCCAAAAAAAAAAAAAAAAAAAACCCCCAAAAAACCCCCCCCCTTCCCCCCCCCCCTTTAAAAAAAATTTTTTTTTTCAAAAATTTTAAACCCAAAAAACCCCTTTAAAAAATACCCCCCTTTTTTTCCCCAAAAAAAAACCCCCCCCCCTTCCCCCCAAAAATTTTCCCCCCCCCCCCCCCCCCCCCCAAAAAAAACCCCCTTTTCCCCCCTTTTTAAAAAAAAACCCCCCCCAAAAAAAAAAAACCCCCCCCAAAAAAAAAAAAAAAAAAACCCCCCCCCCCCAAAAACCCCCCTTTTAAAAACCCCCCCAAAAAAAAAAAACCCCCCCCCCCCCAAAAACCCCCCCCCCCCTTTTTTTCCCCCAAACCCCCCCAAAAATTTTTAAAAAAAATTTTTTTCCCCCAAAAAAAAACAAAACCCAAACCCCCCAAAAAACCCCCTCCCAAATTCCCCCCCCCCTTTTTTTTTTTAAAAAAAAAAAAAACCCCCCCCAAACCCCCCCCAAAAAAAAACCCCCCCCCCAAAAAAAAAAACCCCCCAAATTTTTTTCCCCCCCCCAAAAAAAAAAAACCCCAAAACCCCCCCAAACCCCCAAACCCCCCCCAAATTTTTTTAAATTTTTTTCCCCCCCTTTCCCCCCAAAAAAAAACCCCTTTTTTTTTCCCCCCCCAAAAAAATTTTTTTTTTTAAAAAATTTTTTAAAAATTTTTTTTTTGGTTTTTTCCCCCAAAATTTTTTTCCCCCCCAAAAAAAAATTTTTTTTTTTCCCCCCCCCTTTTAAAAACCCCAAAACCCCCAAAAAAAAACCCCCCCCCCCCCCCCCATTTTTAAAAAAAATTTTTTTTTAAAAAAAAACCCCCCCCCCCCCTTTTTTTTTTTTTTTAAATTTTTTTAAACCCCCCCCCCTTTTAAAAAAAATTTAAAACCCCCAAAAAAAAAAAAAAAATTTTTTTTTTTTTTTTTAAAAATTTTTAAACCCCCCTTTTTTTTTTTTAAAAAATTTTTTAAAAAAAAAACCCCATACCCCCCCCCCCTTTTAAAAAAAAAATTTTTTTTTAAAAAAGGGGGTTTTTTCCCCCAAACCCCCCCTTTTTTTTCCCGGGGGGCCCCCCCGGGGGGAAAAAGGGGGTTTTTTAAAAAAACCTTTTTTTTTTTGGGGGGGGGGGGTTTTTAAAACCCCCCCTTTTTTTTTTTTTTCCCCCAAAAAAATTTAAAAACCCCTTTTGGGGTTTTTTTTTTTTTTTTTTTTTTAAAAAAAACCCCTTTTTTTTAAATTTAAAAAAAAAATTTTTTTTGCCAAAAAAAAAAAAAAAAACCCCCCCCCCCCCACCCCCCCCAACCCCCCAAAAACCTTAAATTTTTAAAAAAAAACCTTTTTAAAAAAAAAAACCCCCCCCCCCCAAACCCCCCAAAAAAATTTTCCCAAATTTTTCCCCTTTTTTAAAATTAAAAAAAAGGGAAAAAACCCCCCCCCCAAAAAACCCCCCCCCCCAAAAAAAAAATTTTGGGGCCCCCCCTTTTTTTTTAATTTCTTAAAAAAAAGGGGAAAAAATTTTTTAAATCGGGTTTTTTTTTTTTTTCCCCCCCCTTTTCCAATGTGGGAAAAAATTTTTGGAAAAAAAAAATTTTTTTGGGGGGGGAAAAAATTTAAAAAATTTTTTTTGGTTTTTTTGGGGTGTTTGGTTTTTTTTTTGGGGGCCCTTTTGTTATGAAATTATGTTATGAAACTGTACGTTTTGTGTTTTACCGCCGTATGCCTGTAATTTATAACTAGCCGTGAGGACCTAGAAAAAAATTTGCTTGGAATAAATTACTACAAGTATTGGTTTTGTTTATTTTTTCTTTTTTTCGATTTTAATATTCCTTTTATTGTTGTGTAACTTTTTTAAATTTCATTTTAACACTGAGCATCATTACAATAATCATCATTGTGCTTCTTATAAAAAGAAGAGAATGATTATGGTAAGAATGGCTTAAGGTATGTATGTCACCTGACCCCCTCCATATGGCACATAACGTGACCGTCGCCTGACTCTGCGGCACACCGGTCAAGAGGACATAAGAATAAGTAACATACTTTGTTTGATGCAGTTGGACTTTGCATGGCTTGTTTTTATATTTTTACCTTATTATTTCATTTGAATAGTTCATTAACATGAAGATTGAAAACAACATGATCGTGAATTGTATTATTTCTTTGCATTTGGTATTTATATTTAAGTTATCTGACACTACCTATTGTATTCTTACGTAATGACAATGTAGATCATTTGAATCATTTAAACTATTCTTGCTTCAATGTATCAGAGTAGTAATTTCATGTTATCTTCTACTTCATCACCTTCTCGCAGGCCAGACACAGAAATTACTACCACTGATGCTAGCCCTGATTAATAACTTCCATGAATCAATTCGTTGGTGGTGATCTTGTTGTAAATTCAACGGGGAACAGGTATACTGCTAGATTATTTCTTCCATATATTTTAGGAAGATTCAAACTTAACCCCTGGTGGAAAAGAATTTGGTTCCACACGTTTACTTTATTCAAGGCTAGACTCCTTACAGTTGTACTCCAGGGTTTGCACGTTGACTTGACAAATCTGAGCTGTTTATGATCTGATAGCTCATTACTACAACATGCATAATATCTCCATTCTGAAGACTAGACGTGATCGTACACTATACTTGGTTTTTTCTCATGGACCTGAATGTGAGAGGACCAATGTACTGCGTAGGTTCATATAAGCTGAAAACTCTGTTCTGAATCAGAATAATTAATGTGAATTCGTACAACAAGCCCCATGGTCATTCTCAATTTCTCAACTGTCAGAGGTGTTGACATGGGTCTTTGAATTGTGGTCACCAAGTACGTGGTGTACTGGGCTGTACAATGTAGCAACCTGTACGGAAAACAATGACGAGTCAGGTACTTGTTGTAACTGTGATCAGGAACACACCAATGCAAACAGGGGCTGTACAGTGTACTAGTCCAGATCAAGAAAATATTAGCGGGACCTCGGGTCAGACCAGCCAGTCGCAGCCTCAATGTTACCTCAACAAAACCTACCTGTCTATCATATGCCACTAACATTCTCAGCAAATATTATCAGTTGACAAATATTACCATCCTGATCTCTGCCCGTGCTGACATCCTTAAGCGCAAATATGGTTCAGCCGAGTCAGCTGGTCACATAGGATGTGGACAGGCTACTTTGCCCAGACTATATTTGGTGGAGACTTTTTAATTTAAAAATCCTACCTGGGGTTGCTTGCATTGCAGGATAACCTATGCGAGAGGTAACAATTTACAAGTGTTACTTCACACACAGCCTCACATAAACCTTGATGACTATGAACAACCAACCCACTACCATTACAACAGACGCATACACATGTAATGCATAAACCTCGACTTGCCTGCTGTGGTTTATACTACTACTGTACTGACTGTATCCTCTGACCACCTCATAGTCTTGTTAATTTTTGAAGACACAGTGATGGCACGCATCCTTCCTCGTCAACGAAACAAGGTCAAGTGGAAAGACTACAGGGCACGACTTGCAGCTGACCACCATCTGGCTGGCTGCCATTTCAAACCGATTTGATGAACTGGTGGAGCGCATAAACTTCAAAGATGCACTCTTTGCCTCGACTATAGACAGGCGTTCACAAAGCTGACTTTCGCTGTTCTCTACCTACTTGGCTCATGGATGATATTAAACACTGCAGGGGTCTCAGGCAAATCTTGTAGAGGACAAGTTTTCGTAAGGCCTCAAGGGTAAAGTCGCTACTGTATCTTCTTCAGGAACACAGTGAAGGTAAAATCGGCGTACAAATGACTTATACAAGACCACCAGTGTTGAAGGTGAGAAAAAGTCAGTTTATGGTCTAAAGTTAAAACCAAACATATTCTGGATTTCCTACAAAAGCTAAGTAATTTATCATGTGAGGAGCAGGATAACATCAATTAGTTCTTATGTCTAATACGTACCTGCATTATTGTTGTTGATACCTATTTGGAAATGAGGATTGAACATTTTAATACGTTCAGTTTTGTCTCACTGAGGGTGAACCAAGATGGGAATTGCATAATATTTGATACGTTCAGTTTCATCTCATTGGGGGTGAACTAGGTTTATAATCGGTTCAAAGTAGTGGTGGGCTTACATGTTCTTTTCCTTAACAGGTCTACCTGTTCCTTTCACTTGAGAGACCTGTTACTTTTTATCAATTCCTAACAGTGATTTCTGTGCAAGTAATTTAGGGAACAACAAAGATCAAACAAAACTGTACTTAATTAAACAAAGCATTATATTTATGTATTCTTTTAAATATTAACATTGCAAAATACATATACGCAATAAATTATTAAACATAAAATAAAACATTTTAAACGTTACTTCAATTAGAAATTCAAATATAGGTAACGCAAGTCAATGTCAAGAAATGGTACTCAAAATATCATATAGGAACAAAAATACATTTCAGATCTCTCAATACTATATACATTACAAAAAAAAGATAAAAATTATTAAACATGGAAACCCGCGTCATTTAAACATTACTTTAATAAGAAATTAAACTGTAGATAATACAAGTTAGACGATTGTAAGAAGTACCGGTACCTGTAAATAAGTAATTCAAGATTAGAAATACATTGTGCAATATTTCTAATACTTCAAATAAATGCTCTCATGAAAAGCGCGGAAAACGAACAAGAACGATATGCTTAGGTACTAGATTTGATTTTATACACAAATAGATTTCCCATCCAATGTTAAATGTCGAGTCTCAAAATATCAGCTGTTTTGTGGTTCATTATGGAGTGCTAATGTAATCCCATGTATATGTAATGCAGTTCAAACCAGCTATGGTTTTTGGCCTCACCAACTAACAATTTTACAGGAATAAATATTGCTATTAGATGTAAAATCTATTGTATGTATATATAACCAAGAGTAATAGGTAGGTCCATGTATTCTATAATCGATCGAGGTTAGCCCGCCCGTACTGACTGAACAATTAGTCTGTGCGTGCTGCAGTGTTGCTACTAACCATATTAATAACAAACATTACATTAGTTCTATTAGATGAAATATATATTATAAGGTTATGTAATCAATGGTTATAAATTGAAAAGAAGTGGCCCGAGATAGATAGGTGCCGTAACGAACTCTAAATGAAATATAAAGCGATGTCCTGTCACAAAGCTGAATACAATCCAACAAGCCGTGTAAGACCTGCCTCACTGACTCTATTTGTGCTAGCAAATCCTTCTGTAAAAGATCGTAGGGGGCAATGTGGATCAAGTAGTTACAGATTTATCTTTGCGCTCTTTTACGTAGGAATTATCTAGCATCTCCAAATCAAAGAGAAGTGCTATGCCCAAAGGCCTCTAATATAGCGAAACGGATATTCAGCTTATCAAAGTTAACCCACCATCCTTCTGATAAAAATGTGCTTTACAAGTTGAATGAAATAAAAAAAATCAAATGGCTCCCCTGGAAGTCTCCAGAAATTTTACGGAGCAGAGCGATTTCTGCTATACTAGTAGGGAGAGTAGCCGGTCTTGACGGTATCTTTCCGGAATTTCTGCTGCATTCTGGTAGCAAAGTGAAACAATGGCTTCAGACAGTCTACAATTAGATATTAGCTACAGGCAATTTGCCAAAAGCATTCAAGTGATCAAACGTAGTAGCTGTTCTTAGGCCTGGAAAAGATTCTGAACGAGTGGAAAGTTATCGCCCAATATCTCTTCTTAGTGTTTGTTGTAAGTTGCTGGAAAGGCTGTTATACAATAGAATATCACCAATTCTTGATTCTAAGGTTCCAGTTGAGTAAGCTGCTTTTCGCACTGGCCAAAGTTGCAGCGACCTGATCCTAACACTGACATAATTTATCAAAAATGGCTTTGAAAAGAAGTTGAAAACATCTGCAGCTTTTATTGATCTTACAGATGCTTATGACACAGTATGGAGCAAAGGTTTCTTGTTTAAGTTCTACAGCCTCCTTCCCTGTCCCGTTCTATTGCGACTTTTGGAGTCAATTCTTAGTGCCAGGCTAATAAAAGTTTATCTCGGTCGTGAAGAAAGCTCTTTTAGACAGCTGAAGGATGGGCTGCCACAGGGGTCTGTACTTGCTCCAATTTTATTCAATGTGTATACCGTTGACATCCCAATCACAAAGTTTAGAAAATTTATATATCTGGATGATATTGCTTTACCTTAACAACATAAGGGTTTCACAACTACTGAAGAAACACTTACAAGTGACCTTGCAGCCCTCGAAGAATATTTTAGAACATGGAGGCTAAATCCTAACCCATAAAAAACCGAAGTAGCCTGCTTCCACTTCTTAAGTAACAAACTGGCTAATCGAAAACTGAACATCTTTCTAAATGGTGTAAAACTTCACCATACTGATCATCCACACTACCTGAGAGTAACGTTAGATCGATCGCTAACCTTTAAAAGCCATCTTCAAAAAACAGTAGCTAAAATTAAAACCAGGGCAAATGTATTATATCATATTGCTGGAACATCCTGGGGAGCCAATGCATACATCCTGCGTACAACTGCTTTGTCACTGGTCTATTCAGCTTCTGAATATAATGCACCCGTATGGGTAAATAGTGTTAACACTAAAGCGGCCGATGTCCAACTTAATAGAGTCGTGAGAGCTATTAGTGACACTCTCGTGTCAATTCCACTTCCTCGGCTCCCATTGCTGTGCAATATAGCTTCTCCACAGATAAGATGCCAGGAGGCACTACTCAAAGAATTCAATAAGATCTTGAATGTCCCGAATCTACCCATTATTCAGGATCTCCCACGTCAGAATGGTTGCTTAAATTCTCGAAACCCACCTCTACGTACTGCTTTCCATTTTGGCAGATCAAACTTTTCACCCAATACCAGCTGCACCGTGGCGTGGAAGAGTTTTAATGGACGTAATAAGTTCCTTATTGACGATCTGTTAATACCTTAATGTTGGATTAACCTCCCTAGTAGGGAGTGAACACTCTTGATTCAGTTCCGAACTGGCGTTGGCAGATGCAATCATTCGAAGTATAAATGGGGATTGACACTAGATCAGTCATGTGATTGCAGGGAGTCTATCCAAACAATGGACCACATAGTTACATAGGGCTTTTCATTTTTTAAGGAGGGTGTGGTCATCATACATAGAATCAGTAAGGCAGGTTTTATATGATTTAGCTTTGTGACAGTAGATCACTTTATATTTTATAATTAATGAATATACAATCATGACTTTTGGATATATATCCAAATATACATCACAGCTTTATAATTAACAAATGGGAGCTGACAAGAAACAATGCAATATATATAATGGAATTAGTAAACCTAACCTGGTAAAAGGATTGATACAGGAGTAGATAAAATGATACCACAGTAGGTCTCTTGCTAACCTAGAGGTTAGCACTTCTTCCAATACAGAATGTCATGACTTTTGACTTTACATCCTGGGAGGTTTGCTCTTGTGGTATATGAAGTATATTGATTGATTCCTTTAACACGCTCTTGATCAAACCACTGTATGTGTATGGTGGTTGGTATAGGTGAGTAAGTGGGTCATGGCCACTTTACGTGTATGGGTGGGTGAGTCAGTACTACTGTACGGGTATGGGTGGGTGGGTCAATACCACTGTACATGTACGTTTAGGTAGGTAGGTTATAAATTTGCCACAGCGGTTTAGACCGATATCCCTCAACAACGTTTGAATACCATGTTAAAAGAGGCATAGACAGTAAAAAAATAATAAAACAAAAAAAGCATTATCAAATGTGACTTATTTTTTTCTTGTCTTAAGTACCATTGTATAAAAAATCAATTTAGGCAAAATAATCACTTTTAGCTGCTGCTAATAGAAGAATGATAAAAAATTGACTTACATAGGTTTACAAACAAAACATTATGGTGGCACCGTAGAGTTGAGATGAGCTTATTACATAAGCATATGGCTTAGTAACAGCGTCAACTAAATACAACTTGCAAAACACAAAGAATAAAATGATTACAAAATATTTAAGATTTGTCTTTCCTTACAACGGTCAACAAATTCTTCCGGGCAGTAAACAGGAACCTCGAGCAGCCAGTTCTGTAGGATTCTCTTGAGACTCTTCGGATCGCTCTTGATGCTTGTAGGTAGGAGGGTTTTGAATAGCCTAGCTCCGGCGTAAGAAGTTTCTTCGTATATCTGTATCTGGATGTTATGTATGGAGGCAAATTGAAGTCAATAGCATGCCTGGTATTATGACAATGCAAGTTTACGTTTCTCTGCAACGTTTGGTTGTAGGCAAATGTGACCTCATCAAAAGTGCAGATATAGTCTAGTGTTGGAATCTTAAAGGTTTTTAATACGCCCTTGAAGCTGTCTCGTTGTTGGAGATTACCTGCCACCTGGCACATTTTTAGTAGTAAAGTTATGGCACATTTTTGCAGTACTAACACCCACTGAAGTATTCCTTGAAATCACTATATTCTATGCTTATTCCGTTAACACCCTCATCGTTTTTTTTCCATCACATAATGTGTAAATCATGGCTATAGGCCAGGTGACACAGGACCATGTGAAGCATAAAAAAAGATGAAAGCAACAGAATAGATATATACATATTGTAAATAGCTCGACTTTAAATTGTTCTTAACCTTAACCAACTTTAATAATAATAATACAATTAGCCACACAATTATCGTATTTGTTTCTCTAAAATATAAGTTTTGAGGAAGATTGTGATTTACCGATTGCTTGTAGCTTTAATACACTATTAATATAGTTCATTACTCTTCACAATCATTATTATCTTTCAGCCATGCAATGTCCTAAGAGTTAGTGTTTGGGGTTAGATGAACTTTTCCATGTGGTGCCAATTATGTTTTTTCTATGAAAAAGACTGAAAAGCCCTAGAAGTAAAAGCTATAAGCCTTTATTTTACTATATTCCCTCAGAAATCCCCACAAAATCTATGGTTTTGTATGGTATTATTAAAGTTTCGAACTGAAAGTTATATTGATGTGAATTTTTTCATAAATTAGGTTTAAATAAAACAACAATGATAGAAAAAACTTCTTTAAGGAATCTCACATCTCATTTATATGGGAAACCTCCTGAAAGCCAGAATAAGGTAACAAATATAAATTATTGTTGATAAGCCTATTATTATTCCAGTAAAAACACATTTCAGGTAACATGCTTAGCAATATTTTTGGTAATCATGTTCTCTCTTGCAACGGTACATCTAAAAAAAAGGATTTCTTGTTGAATAAGTAGTGAAAATGAGTTTACATCTTTTGAAAAGGTTGATTTCAACCTTGAAAAACTAGTCTTATATGATGGTTAAAAAAAACTGTTTTAAAAAATCATTGTTTTTTAACAGTTTATTCATATACTGAACCATACGTATCATAACCTAACAGTATGTAACCTACATATAGTAAAAAACCTATACAACATAACTTATTTATTTATTTACGGCGATACACCTTTTTACAATAGTTATGACATTAAATGGCTGATTAGAAGATAATGTTCCTCATACTTAAGATAAACAAAGATGACAACAAAAATATCCTATAGTTCTTCATATAACGCATCAAGTTAATATCAGAGTAAAACAATAGTCACAGGTAGTGGAACTCACAGATCATCAAAAGTCATGTAACCATAGAAACGCCCTTCTTGAAGATGGCAAACAAGTCGAAGAAATCCACAGTAGAGTAGATATCATTGCCAGTCCTCATCAGCCTAGGAATTGTGCTGTGGTAGTGGTAGTTCGCTGGATGGTGATGCTTGCTGAAGAGCTGGTGGCATCTAGTTCTGCTAGGAACATGTTGGTAGATCATTTGAAGTATTTCAGGACAGTCGATGAGGCCATTCATTAATTTAAATAGGAAGGTCATGTCCATCTGTGTTCTCCGGAATGCAAGGGGTTAGGTAGCTGAAGACTGCGCTGAATTAAATGTACATCTACATCCCTGTATTGGAAATCAAGTTTGACGCCGACCATCCTAAGGAAACGTCTCTGCACTGACTCCAACATCGAAGCCTGTCCAACTTTCTCCAATAGGCACTTTTCCTGGTGCTAATACTATTAATAATCGGTCCGATTTCAAAATCATTTACATATTCTTGATCAGGACAACATTTTGCACAATTTGAGTACCCACAATGCTAGATTTTAGTAAAAGAAAATATATATTTTTCCCATTGGTAACACTTAATTTTTGCAGATGAAAAATTTCCCCCCAAAAAAAATTAGAGTGATTTCAAAGTTACCACGTTATATATGAGTGTTTTGAGAAAAAAGTTGTAAAATGCATAATGTGCTATATTGAAACCCGGTATTATTCAGAACGTCCAAATTTTTGGACGTTCAGAAAAAAAAAATTATAAAAATATATTATGTTACTTACTTGAAATATGGTTTTTTGCGATGTTCAGAAAGAACTGTTTTATCATACTAGTATGATAAAATAACATTATATAGCCAATCACAGCTTGCAAGCAACAATGAACATTGATTTAGGTGACTGTGGCGCAACGTAATTAGACATGTGTCAGTCAGCTTTTGCTCACAGCGTCCTACGTGTTTATTTTGAATTGAATTTTTGAATATATGTTATTTTAAAATCATGTTTCTAGGCATAAACATTTAATTGCCGTGGTAATTTTCTTATGTTGTTTTTTTATTTTACTTTAGGATGAATTGTATAAAATAACATTTTTTTTCATTCTTAAATTATTTCCTTCCATGATGAGTAAACATAATTTTTATTACTTTAATATGTAGATTAGGTTATTTTAAAACATAAATAATAATAAAAAATACAAATTTGATCATAGATAAATTTTACATACATTTTTTACTGAAAGACTGCAAATTTTCTAATTTTGCCCTGGGATACTGGGAGATACCCTGTGGTTACGCTGTTGAATATTATAGATAGACAAAAAGTTGTGACTGGGTGTATTCTACTAAACAATTAGAAAACATTGTTTAAATTTATTTTTGATTAATAAGTAGCATATAAATCAGAGTTAATAAGAAATTAATGTTTTTTAAATTGTCTAAGAATACATTGAATTCCCATTTTTGATTCTAAATTTTTTTGTGGATGCTAGGGCTTAATGGTAGCCTACGCTGAACGATTAGTTATTTTAAAAAAAAAATATATAGGCCAGGCGAGTATTTTTATCTAATGCTCAGCTAAATACCTTTTTAATAAGTCTTAAGATTTTGTTCATGCCTTTTTTTGCGAAACTGAATTTTGCCCAAATAGTTGAAAACACCACCATTCCTATTACAGTAAGCCAATTTCAGGTTATAATATCACTTACCAAAAAAGTTATCTCTCCGAAATGTTTAAAAAGTATGCTTCGTCATGAAATTTTAAAGTATGAAAGAATAGAGAAGAAAATAAATGATATTAAAAAATGTAGGTATTGTCTGCCTATAATCCATAGCTACAGAAAATTCAAAATGTTAAGTTGTTAAACTTACAACAGTTTTTCCATAGGCCTACTGTATTTGATATATGTTCTAGTTGTGCAGTTTGAACTCCCATAAAAATAATGCTAGTTTCTACATATTTTTGTGAAAAATTCACACATTTTAGGTGAAAATAATTATAAATTATTTTTTGTGTAGTAACATCAAGTTCACATAATATTTTGTCATGTTCTCAGTTTTTGAAATCTTTGGGTGAGCCACATGTGTCATCTTTCAATTATTTTCTCCAAGAAGGAATTCAACAAGCCATAAACCATTTGGTTCCTCCACATTTTAAACTTGGAGAAAAAATTGTCAAGCTTTCAATACAGGTAGGTTTAGGGCCTATTATAAAAATATTTGCTAAATATAGTCAAAAATTGATTGGACATAGAAACAAAATATCCTCTTGAGAGAAACTTCTGATGTTTTCTTCTCATATAATCAATAAATACTAATTAAATTAAAATTCCAGAGAGTGCAATCAGAACGCTAAATACCTCTAAGACAATAATCCAAATAATTGTACAAAATAGCAATGCAGTGGTAGAATGAAAATCTTAACTACTTGGGAATTTCATAAAAAACTTTGAAAAATTATCAACTGGAAACTGGGTGGTGATTTGCTTACGGCCGTCTTAGATTAGAATGTACCTTGGAAATCTGGGGAATTGCACGTTTATGTAAGAAGGCAGTAAGTAAAATCTGTAAATAATCTGTTACTCTGCTTCGGGGGTAAAGGTCAAGTCAGGTATTCTCATAAGTTTTATTTTTGGATCTATTCTAAAAAAAAATGCTGTCTTTGAAAAAATGTTAATAATGTATTTTAAAAAAACAATAAGAGTTCCATAGAAGTATTAATGTAAAGAGCTTCTGTTAAGATCATAGTTCCACCTAGTATCAGTTCTAGCTTTCAAGTACTTTTAAACTACGTTTTTCTTGTAATTGATTATAATGTTATAAATATTGAAATGTTGCTTCTCTATCTTGACTCTATCCATTCCAGACATTTTTCTAAAAGTTGCTCCAAATATCCCAGGTATTTTCATATGTGACATACCCAAAAATCCTACGCTCTTAGTTGATTTTGTCGCATTTTATTAAAAAATGTATAAAAATTCTATTCATGAAGCAAATTCATTAGTTTGTTTTATTATTTTTCCTAAAGATTACCTGTAATATAAATTAAAATAAAAAAGGACTTAAAACAATTTCCTACAAACTGTAGTTATAAAAAAATATTTTTAACCTTTTTTTGAGCGTTGCGTTGTGGATGGAATTATAAAATTCATTGACCAGAGCTAATAACACTACTTAGTTGTCTTCAAAAAATCATATTTAACAATGCTATGTATAAAATTTAAAGAAGTTACGTCTCTTTAAAAATGCTGCTGTAGTTCGGGGGTTTAATATATGCGGAACAACTAAGTCTTATTTGTGGTCTGATTCATCTTTCTCGTCATACACCCAATTAGCGATTGTATTATCACTTGTTGCCAATCTGCTACGTTTTATTTTAGTAATTTTTACCTCCCTTACTATATAAACAATCAACTACCCAAATTAGGTTCCACCCACGAATATAACACTAGACACAGACATCAACCGATTTTTAATAGTCATAGATTAGAATTATATTCCAAAAAACCAAGTTATTCAGGTATTAGATTTTTTAATCATTTACCTTTGGAAATTAAACAGATTGCCAACCTCACTACTTTTAAGAATAAGATGAAAACATATTTAATAGACAAATCAATCTATAATTTTGACGATTTTTTTTGATTAGTTAGCCTATTTTAGTTTAATATGTGATTCAGTTTATAGCTCTTGATTTGTTGGTTTAATCTCATGGTTAATTGTAGATTTAGAGGGTTTTATAATATTGTTACACATATAAGAAAATATGTATATCCTTGATTTATTGACACCATTCATGTACACTTGTACTATCATGAATAAAGAGATTTTGACTATTGACTAATCACATCAGTCATGAAACAACAATTAAACTCAGCTGAAGATCACAGCTGACGATAATCAACAAAGCGGCTGTTAATGTAAAACAAAGGCAACAAAATAATACAAGTTGTACTGTAATGAAGCATACT
Organism: Stictocephala bisonia; assembly: GCA_035578905.1. Lineage (NCBI taxonomy): Eukaryota > Metazoa > Arthropoda > Insecta > Hemiptera > Membracidae > Stictocephala > Stictocephala bisonia. Next base: position 70,395 of record JAQJVL010002074.1, read on the forward strand.
TTCGTATCAAAACTGTTTTTTAAACATTCGGTAAACCAGACGTTGGGATTTTAGGTACGTTTTTCAGACGTCTGGTAAACAAAATTGGGATTTTTGGAACATATTACAAAAAATTACAGAAAACTGGACGCTGGGATGATTTTATTTTTTTAATAATTTCTTTATAATGTCATTGATTTTAAGTAAGTGAGAAATTAAAAGCCGTAAATATGTATTAAGTTAATTTTTAGACAAGCTACCAAAACTGGACTACCATACATACAAGTGTGTATTATTACTGAAATAAAGTTAATCAATAGTTTTCAAAAGTGTTATTTTGAAATTGTTTTTCTTAGGCTGCATATGTTCTTCCACCTGCAGTACCATCAGGCAGTGTTGGTGTCAAATCTCCTATCATATACCCCACAGAATGTCGACAAAGAGGTAGTACATATAGTGGAACTCTTCATATCATGTTGGGTTGGGAAATTGATGGTCAGCCTCAGCCATCCCAAAATTATTCTGTCGGAAAGATTCCAATCATGGTTAAAGTAAGTTTTTTCTTAAAGCAGCCCTTGAAACATAATTCATTTTTAAAATTTTATTGAGGGCGCCAACTTAATAAACCTATTTATGTTGTATGCTAGAGATTGGTGCATTAAGAAAGTAGAACATTAAAAATGAAACAATTTTACCTAGATAGATGCTAGATTGCATTTTATATCTAGGATATGCCATTATACATTTCTTACACCTGTACCATACTATGGTAGCGTAGTTGGCTAAAGCCCAGTTTCATAAGCTGAAGGTTCTCAGTTTGATCCCAATCAGTCATAACAAATTTTTGAAGGGATAAGCATATAGGCACCTCATTTTGTCAGTCATTGATGCTTTTATTATCAATTATAATAATAATAACCATTATCTTATTATCATTAAAAACCCATTATGGGCTTTTAATTAATAACACTCTAAGGAATGGTCGGCCTCAGTTTGTGACAATGACTACATTCGCTCATCTACACATTCGAAATCCATATTCACCCATATCTTGACGATCTGCATTTTAATAATAAATAAATAAAAGTAGACAGAGAAAATTGATTTAAACTGAATATATATATATATATATATATATATATATATATATATTTAAACTGAATATATATATATATATTTTAGCATATATTTTGTTGCAACATTTAAGACTAATTTTTGAAATATATTTTTACTTTGGAATGAACTTCATAAATTAAAATCATCAAACTATTCTACACAAAAATGCTCTTAAAATCAGCACAGAAGTCAGTATGATATTGTAAGGTTATTGTTTTAACAGGTTATGTTTGATCAGATGATTAAATGAACATTTTACCAGAATCACATATTGGAACCCAGCTTGTGGATTTTTTATTATTTAAGTAAGACATTAACTGTTGTTAGACATTTAATTGTTATTATCTTTCCCTAATGCATGCTATTAGCACAGATAACTCTACCCAAATAGCTCATCTCCATGGTAAAGAGTGTTAACAAACTTCTCGTAGTGTGTCAACTGGGTGGCGTTGCCAATTGAACTCAATAAACTAACCATACTTAAAACGAATATTACATTAATAAATATCATCTGATAATAATTGACGTTTAATACTTGTTCAATGCGGCAAGGTCGAATCCTGAATTCACGGTCGTGTAATGCGTGTTGCCTACAAACTCCTTAAACAGAACGTACGCTTTTCCCGTAAACAGTAAGCCATCTGGGTAGAGTTAGTTATCTGTGCTGTTAGTTACTAAAAAATTTCATAAGTTATTGAAAATGCTATGACATCTTGAGAAAATGTATCTATAGAATATTGTAATTTAAACAATTTTCTATTGTTTGTAAATTGATTTGAAAACTGCTTTAACTGTCTTTCGACTTTATAAAATTTGGCTAAAACTTGTCAGTGCTCAATTATTGTGAAATGATAAAAATGAAATATTTGCTCAGTGCTCATTTATTTATTTTTTCTCTGCAAAGGAAATGAAAAGTTAAAAACATGTTGTTTAACACCATGAAAAATTCTGAACCAATCAGGAATCATCGCTACATCAAATATTTAGCAAGGCAAGAGTATACATAGTACAGAACCGGGAAGGACTATTGGTTTGTTGCTGCTGACTGCCATACTTGAAAAGCAATATATTTCTAGCTATTCAAAACTTTCATGTTTTGTGATTGAAGTCATGTTTATTTTTCTTTAATTTATACTGGCGGTGAATGTTGATTAGCATGATTGCAATTAGACCCTACAGTAAAATATACTTGTAGATTACCATATGCAAAGTATATTTTGAAATCCCATCTGGAATTTCCAATTGTTCAATTATTAAATACCTATGGAATGGGAATTCTCAAAATTTTAAAACCCATCCATAGGATTTGGCTAGAGTAAAAACACTGAAGGCTATAATATATTTTATAAAATTAAAATAGTAATTTATGATGTAGTATACTTAGTCAGAGACGTTTACGTAGAGCAATAATAAGGAATTAAACATTTTCTTCCATATAATATTTTACTTTGATTTGATATCATGGGTTTATTGGACTGTACAGATGGTTTCAGTACTATTCTTTTATTAATTCTGTGTAAGTTATGGGAAATGTTTGGTTCTGAGGTGACCATATCATTGAGTGGTTTTACTAAAGCATAGTTTGGGGACTCAAAAGTCTTCCATTTTTGTATTATGAATTCATGTTTTAAACAACTGAAAAATCAATAACAACTAAAATTCTGCATGAAAATTATTTTTTAAAAGCTCTCAACAGAGTTCATAATTAAATACTAAGTTACATCAAAACATGTATTTCATTGTTATCTGAAAACTTTAATAAATATATATACAAATAAGCCTTATGTAATGTCCAAGCCGTAATTTTAAAAATGTTTACAATGTAAGTTTTTTTAAATTATTACTTAAATAATAATGTAAAATGCATCCTAGGACAATTATGTCTACACATACAAATTAAACTTATGGTCATTGGAAAAAGTGTTATGAAAGTAAAGAACACTAGCATTTTTTTGGAATATTGTTTAATTTATATTTTGATACAGCATTTATTCTTGAATTCATTCTCAACACGTATATTTCAAAGAGAAATTTGTAGATTGGAAAGTGAAGCAATATTCAGTAACAAATAGCTGTAGCTTACGTTGAAAGGTGGTGTATATCTCTTTGACAATCTTTTGTCCTTTTAGGGAAGTAAGTTTATCCTATACCTGGAAATTCTTCGATTCAAGCTTTTCGATGGATTGTTTCCTTCATTTTATTGATATTTTTTATAGTTATTCCATTCCTATGTATAACTGTAATATTCTTCAAGAAATGAGGTGTGCCTTGGCTGTGTTTGGAAAATAATGCCTTCTTAAGGATTCAAACAAATATTTTTAGAATAATTCTTTAGACAGCTACAAATGAAACCTGATACTACTTCATATGGGATCATTACAAGGCACGGGAATAGTTAAAGTAGCCCCTGTTAGGTAGCTATACTTGATCCTAAAGTGTCAGGAGTTAGTTAATATTGTAGGCCTGTTGTTCATTTATTTTCAGAGCCATGAAGTGACTCTGTAAATTTTAGGCAAAGAAATTGTTACACCTAGGTTGTTTACTTATAGTATAATGTGTCTTGTCTGGAATTTAGATTAAAATCTACAAAAATCTTTTTTTGCCAATGTTTGGTTTATTTACTGTGCTATTAACAGTAGCTCTCTTTAATTTGATTAATGTAAGAATCATATTTTTACTTAGAAAAACTTGTATAGTTAAATCATTCTGTTTATGCATGTTTTAGTCAAACAGCTGTTACTTGGCGGACATGAAGCCTAGTGAACTCATCACCAGGAAAGAACATGTGGATGAGTGGGGCGGATATTTTATAATAAAAGGACATGAGAGATTGATTCGCATGCTCCTACATAACCGAAGGAATTATCCTATTGCAGTTAAACGATCTACCTGGAAAGGAAGAGGTTCGATGTTTTCTGATCTAGGTATTCAAATGCGTTGTGTCAGAGAAGACCACACATCAGTAGTAAGTATATACAATTAGATCAGAAAAGTATTTAATTTGTTACTATAGCTGTAATAAGTCCTCTTTCTTTTGTCATGATTAAGAACTATTTAATATTTAAGTTTCTACTTTTGTTTACTAGTAATTGAATAATACTGTCACTCATCATAGAGTGAATAATGTAAATTCAATTTGCTTAACAAATTATTATTTTGAAAATTATAATACAGTCAACTCCCCGTTATTAGCAACAGCCTAGCAATAAATAAATTTGTAAAATACTACAGTAATAATGAAGCATAAAAAAATGTATGTTTAATCGAATATGCATATACGGTTGTATAGAGTTATTCAAAAGTCTGTAGAGGGCCTAATATTTTTATTATTAACTGTGTAGAAGATTAAAACTTAATAAATTTAATTGGGAGCTAAAAACTGATTTTGCACTGTTCTTACTCACTCTCTACCTCCGATAGGGAAAAGCCCACAAAGAGTTGGTAGATAATTTGAAATGTTAGCATTGGTTGATATGCACATAATTTGAAAGTGCTGGTCAAGCAGAGAAGAATGCCGCAAACTGCACTTCAAAATGATTATTCATTAGAATAACTCTGTATATTGGAATCCACTACATTGTACATTATTATCCATTTGACATGAAAATATAAGTTTAAAATTAAGTTACGATGTATGGTGGTCAGTCATTTATTTTTCACCATTAGCCCAGTCAATAAAGGTAAAAAAGTGCTCTTTGTCGCAACTAATTAGGGGAAAGCTGAATTTTTGCAGGGTGTTAGTATACAATGTAAACAATAAAAAATGACAAAGTCCCGACCCCCACCCCTCTTGCTTTCCCCCCAACCCCCTCCCAAACATCGCAAGAGCAGTACTTTGGTTAAATACTCATAGCTTGAAAACTAATAAAGTTACAGACGTGATTCTTTTTTTATATTACACCTAACAATATGGCAAACAAATTATGTATTTAAAGGTTTTATGTGTATAGCCTCGTTTAACCGTAATACCGATATACATGAAAAAAAATGCCTCTGCTAATTACAAAAACTTACTTTAACCAATTATATCATTTTATCCTTACATTTTGGAAAGAAACATCTTCTACAAAACGTATAGATAATTTAATCAGCTTTACAATGATGTATCTAACATTGCTTATCGTTGACATTATGGCTTCATAGAGAGCGATTAAACATTGGCAGACACTGCACCGCCGGCACGGCGCCGCTTCTAGCAGTGACTCATCAGGCGCTTGGATGTCTTCATGCGTCGGACTGCATGTTGTAACTTGTTCGTAGACAGTCCTTAGTACATATCTTGTTGAATACTGTTTCTAGAATTAAGACGAGATCCATAAATTACTTGCTAATCTCGATTTAATAAAGGTACATTCTATGTAGGCGAAATTATACCATACCTAGCCACATTAAAGCAGCATTAAAAGCGCAAAATGCAGAACCTTCTACACCGCAGCACTTTCTCAGAAAATTATACAATACATTTGATTTCAATCATGATTGTTTCTTACGTGGAGAACGTGAGGTTTTTGACGCTAAACTTCCATATAAGTAGTCTACCGAACCAGAATTCACGAGGTTTCAATTATTGAAAAATAGCAAATGCTCCTCAATGCTTGTGATATTAGGAGTGATGATTGGGCCTGTAAAGTTAAGTCTAGGCTTTTAGATTTTATTGATTTAGTTGCCGCTCAAGCCCGTTACCGTGGGTAATGTTATAAGAACTTTTGTAAACCTAAAAGTAGTGAACAAAAGGTAGGACGGCCATTATCAGCAAAGTCTACAGATCAATTCAACCTGCTTGCCAATTACCTTGAGAACGACAATGAGTGCCAGTATTCACTAAAAGAGTTACGAGAGATTGTAATTAAATTAAGTGGTTCTGATATAGACTATACTGATTATCATCTTAAGTCAAAACTTGTAGATTTTTTCAAAGATAGGCTAGTTGTGCATAATTTATCTGGAAAGAAAAGTATTTAAGGTATATCACATACTAGTCGCAAAGTTTTAGATTCCTGAAAAAAAAAGAGAAACCAGTACTGAAGAAGAACGCAAAGAATTGTTAGAACAGTGGCAGAAATTGTTAGGGAAGACATCCAAAAAATGAATTATGACTGTGGAAAGTATTCAAGTGAAAAGGAAGTAAATACCATATCAAATTATTTGATTCCTAAAACATTGGCACTTTTTACGTCTACAGTGACCAAAAAACGAACTGAAAACTCGAGCTCTGATATAAGTAGAAAACGTGCTGTGATAAACCATTCAATAATGTCCGCTGTAAGACCAACGTCCTTCCTATCGTCAATACAAACTTCTTTGTCTCTATATTTAAAAATAATGTATGGGTCAAAACATTTGATTGAGGTACTTTCTACGCTCAGAGTATGTTCTTCAAACTATGAAAGTGACAGATATATAAGGTCTTTAATCACGCATGGCCCCCCAGTCATAGAATCTGATTCCTTTACACTATACGTTTTCGACAACGCTGATGTTAACGTAAGATCGTTAGATGTTTTGAACACATTTCATGCGATGGGAGGAATTGCATGCATCACTCCATCGTCACATGTCTCTATCACCTCAGAAGTACCTAGATTAATTGATGGATCATTTAAGGTTGCAGAAGAAATCCGTAAACGGTCGTATGTTAAGCGAAAAACCAGTGGCTTGGCTCGTATTGTTATGGAAGACTTCTCAGGTGCCATATCGTTGAGGAAAATAACTGCAAACACAGTATCTTTTATTCATCCACTTAATCTGTTATGGGTCAGCGAATGTAACATCCAACCAGGCTGGAATGGTTTTATGAGTGTCTCAACTAGAAAATTAAAAGGGCAGGACACTTCATACATCATGGCTATTCCTTTTATAGACATTGATCCAAATAACTCATCATCAGTATATACAGCATTGTGTTTTGCAGCTGAACAGTGAAGTAAGAACAAGGAAACATGCATTGTGACCTTTGACCAGCCACTATACTTAAAAGCAATGGAAATCGTTGCTGGCTCTGAAGATCAATCTGATTTGTCAAGGATTGTTGTAAGGTTGGGAGGTTTCCGTTTGCTTATGTCGTTCTTGGGATACATTGGTCGTATAATGGAAGTGGAATAGTCATTGTGGGAGACTGTCTATGGTAAGGCAACGGTGAAACACATGCTTACTGGACATGCATTCGCTAGAGCTGTGAGAGCATACATATTAACCTATGCTGCTATTGTTGAACAAGTGATAGAAGATGAAGAGGTACGTTCAAGTGTGTTTTGTAACGAGGTTCAAACAGTTTAGGACCAACTTTCTCACTGTGATATTACTCAAGCAACTGCGTGTGATGACAAATCCATTCAATCAGCCTTGGCAAAGCTGACAGACCTCATCAATTTAAAGAAGTCTGAGAGTAGAACATCAAAGCTCTGGCTAAATCTAATTCAGCAAATCGACCTAATGCTAAATTTTACTCTAGCAGAGAGAACAGGTAACTGGAAATAGCACCTAGATACTATCACTGATATGCTTCCTTACATTCATGATGCAGGACACATTCCTTATGCAAAATCTGCTCAGATGTATGTCCAAGAAATGAAGAAACTCAAATCAAAGCTGACTGAGACAGAGTACGATATCTTTGTGACAAAAGGTCTCTTCATTATTAGAAGAAAAGGTGAGTTCTGGTCTGGAAATTGGATTGACATGTGTATAGAGCAATCATTGATGAAATCTTTAAAATCAATAGGAGGTCTAACTCATGGCCGAGAAATAACTGAGAGCACCTTAAATAAATGGGTACTAGGAGCTCCTTCATTCTTATGGAAATAAGAAGCTATAAAAATACTATACTGGTTTTGATATATATAGAAAATACTATCTTTCATTTATTATATCACAAAACTAAGATTTTGAAACTAAACAACAGAGCCTAGACAGTGAAATTTGGTTATTTATCAGTGATACAAGTGAACTTTATTTTCTTATGGACCCTTAAGTGAAAAATTGTATATTGCTGCTCTAAATAACTTAAGACTACAGATACGAGATACAAGTACGATGCCCCTCAGCGGCGAGTGTCAACAGCGGCAGCGGCACTGCTATGAGCAGCGTGGGGGGCGGTACAGCGTATACCCGCTACTGTTTAATCACTCTCTATGAAGCCATAATGTCAACGATAAGCAATGTTAGATACATCATTTTAAAGCTGATTAAATTATCTATACGTTTTGTTGAAGACGTTTCTTTCCACAATGTAAGGATAAAATTATATAATTGGTTAAAGTAAGTTTTTGTAATTAGCAGAGGCATTTTTTGCATGTATATCAGTATTGCGGTTAAACGAGGCTATACACATAAAACTTTTAAATACATAATTTGTTTGCCATATTGTTAGGTGTAATATAAAAAAATAATCACGTCTGTAACTTTATTAGTTTTTGAGCTATGAGTATTTAACCAAAGTACTGCTCTTGCGATGTTTGGGAGGGGGTTGGGGAGAAAGCAAGAGGGTTGTGGGTCGGGACTTTGTCATTTTTTATTGTTTACCTTGTATACTAACCCTGCCAAAATTCAGCTTTCCCCTAATTAGTTGCGACACAAAACCTTCATTGACTGGGCTACATGTAATAGAAGAAAATGAAACATCAAGGCACCTAGCTATCACTCACTCTTTGTCAGAGAGAGGGAAGGAGTACATCATTCACCTGAACTACCAAAAGCCTATCTGTGGTTGGAAGAAAATTGTTTAAAAACATCAGTGCTACAAAAAAAATACTCAAGGTACAGGCTATTTCAGTTTAAATTTTAAAAGTACTAATTATGTTATTCAACATATAATTAATTGTGTTACCACTAACCTTAACGATTTTCCTGCACATTCTGCAGTTGAATATTTTTGCCCGGACATAACAGAATTTTCAAAGTCACTTAAAAGTGCTGCTCTCATTGAATTAACTCTACCATAGTATACAAACATTTCTAGACAGTATGAGTACAAACTTTATAAATATGATGATCTTTGTGCTAACATAAGAATGAAAAGATACAAGTACAGTTGTATTTAGTTGAAATTGGTGCAGAGGCCTTACTGCCAAGTCATTCTATTTGTTTATTTAAGCTCTTAATTCTGGACGGAAAAATATTAACTCCTTCTTGAAACTTCTTCTTGCTGGCGTGATGGCTCAGTGGTTAAGGCTGCGGAGGACAAGTTCCAAGGTTCGAATCCCCACTGAGCCAACGGTCGGTACTTCACTCATTGAATAAAGATGACACACAGGTCTGTAGGCCCATGTCAACTGGCGAGTGAAGTTTAAAAAAAAGTGTCAAAAATGGAAGTAGAATCGTCATATAGACTCTGGCTTAAGAGATCTGAAACTTGGACTAAGCTAGAGAACAGTTGTGGTTACATAAATTGATCATTAACCCTCCACACCCGATTTGCAGTCCTGAGCTAAAGAAAAAAAAGGGAAAGAATAAAGAAGATATGAACAACAAAGAAAACATGTTAATTCCATAAAAGGGCAAAATATTTCAGGCCAAAATGGGCCTCACCATATGAGAGAAAACATCATTTTGTATTTTCTAACTATATTTCTGTATCATATTTTTATGTTCTTTTAATCCTTAGTACACGGCAAACGGATATATACCAAGCCTTCACTTTGCCTCAAACGCAGTTAACGAATATATCCAAAATTAAATATTTCTGCCAATAGGTTAAAGGATAGTTCCAAAAACTTCCGCTTAGACATGTCTTAAGCTAACTCCCTCAGGATATCAGAAATGTAAATCGTCTATGAATGAAAAGGGGCGGGGCAGCCAATCAGAGCGTGCATGGGTGCGGCACTGTCTCTTGCCTTTGTACATGTGTAAAACAGAAATATCCTGGGTCTATCGCTCTACCCAAGCACATTGTTTTCATCACTTTTCGTTCTTTTTCTTTACTTTCTAGTTTTCAATTATTTTATAGTAGTTATTGTATAATAAATGACAGGTACTGTTAAAAGTTTAAACTGAAATGTTAAACATTTTTTTATATTTGTACTTTTCATTATAATTGTACATCTACAATAAAATAGCATTAAAAATTATGATTTTAATTTTAAATACAAATCTATATTTTTCTTATGTTCCTCTATGTTTCTAAATCTTTAAAAAAATGAAAAAATGTAATGTACATTTAATTAAAATAAATTTTCTAACATATTTACTCGTTATTTTAAAATAAGGTAATATAATTTCCGCGTGCAAAAGGGTTAAGAGCTAGTACAGTATTTTGTAATCTTTTAATGTATAATTTTTAAAAGGGGGTGCATCGGAGTTGCTTATCGCATCCAGTTATAGATAGCTAACATCCTGGCCTATACCATTTATATCCACCACTCAACCACGATCTTACCAAATTAGGAATTTGTTCTCATACAAAAAAATCTGTTGTGGTGTTTAATTTATTACTATTTATATTTATTTTTTCCTTTCTAATTCTCTGACCTCATAATTTCTTGTTGTGACTCTTTCCTATTTTTTTTTTTTTTATCTTCAGTCAGATTCCTATTATTTACTTCAACAAATTCACAGTTATGAAATATGTATGGGTAGATCCAGTCAAATAAATTAAATTGCAACATATCCTTGCTGGTGTATATTGATAATTTTACAAATTTCAATTAATCTCACTTTAAAAAAATATTATTATTATTTGATTATTTATTTGCTTATTTTTTTCTAATAGACCTTTCGAAATTACGACTCATGCCCACGCACAGATGTTTATCTATGTGGACATTATTTTTGTTCTCCATTCTTAAATATATTTGTTAATTTTAGAATTTATTGTTTGTAAATAGAAGTGCACTGTAAATTATTTGTTTTTTATGTATATATTGGAGGAATACACTTATTTTGATTTGATTTGTATAATATGACAGCTTACTTTAGTAATAAATGATAAGAGTTAATTATGTCTTTTATTAATTGTTAATAATTAACTATAGGGATTTGACTGTAAACAATTCTTCATACTTAAACTGTCTATTCATGAAACGGCGATAAGCTGACTCAAGCAACTACTTGATTGACAGATACAGAAACCAGGAAACTTTAAAATCAGTCAATTATTTCCTTTTGGGTGTCTGAGAACTTACTTAATTGTTAAAATGTTGTGGAAATCCTAACGGAGTTGCATCAGATTAACTGTATTTTCCAAATATCTGCAATTGAACTTGAAATAAAAACATTCATGATACCATGGTTATGCTCTTATACAATGATTAAATAGCTTTTGATAGTCATAGTTTATTATTAAAAGTTATAATTTAGAACTAAAAGGTCAGTAAATTAAAAGTATAAAAACTAGTATATAAATAATGATGAAAAGTTTGAAATGAAAGGAAAAGACTACATTGACCGTAGATCTGTACGAAATGCTTTTGCTTGTTTGAACATGGGTCTAATTGAATATTTTCAATAAATTCACATTCAAAAGCACAATTGCACTTTCTTTAAACTATTACAATTACTTATTTTTTTATTAACCCTCGAACAGTCGCACCGTTAGGTAAGCCCTAACAAAAAAAGCATTTTTTTTAAATTTGCTTGACTATAGCTAGCTATGAGTCATATATTTTCTTAATAAATAGGATGATTAAGCGTTCTGGAGGGCTGTAAGATGGGAGTAATGTGACGCTCCCCTAGCAGTGCGACTGGTTGTTTCATTGTGATTGTTAGCGTGACTATTCATGTTTCTCTGAAATACCTATTTATATATTTTACAAACTGTCTTATTTCATAACTATTTTTAATTAATAACAAAGTTTTATATGAAAATGTGTGTTATTTAATAAGTTTACACATGTTAGGGAACCCCTATAAGGGTGAGTATTTACGTTGCAAATTTGGGCACAACCGATCGGTCGTTTCAGCTGGCAACAAATTCAGCAATAAACTTCATAAAATTACTTAATGATTATATTCTAAAGTATAAATTATAGTTCTAATTTATAATGTTTATTAAGTTTTATATTCGTTATCTATTTTCCATCCTACTAGCTTGTTTGGATTATCAGGGCATTCATATTCCAGATGTTCGAGTTTCGGTAACTCTTCTGTACTAAAAAAATTATTTCTGGCAAAAAAGGGTGAATATTTCTTTTTTGTTTTTTTTCCAGAACAATGTTTTGCATTTTGTCACTGATGGATCAGCTCGACTTATGATCGGTCACAGGAAGATTCTATATTACACACCAATCATGATGATACTCCGATGTTTATTGGCAGACTCTGATGAATCAATATTTAAGACTATTATGGCTGGTTTTGAAGACGATCTATATTTCAAAGGGTAAGTAGGTTAATTACCGGTTTCTAGTAGTTATTGCTAGCCTTACTGAACTATCAGATTTCTTTACATACCTCTAGAACTACAAAACTAAATGTTCAATGTGTATTTTAATTTTATTCTATGACTCAATCACTGAAGCTTCAAAAACCGTTTAAAACTCACAGAAATCATGTAAACAGTGTTTTAATTTAATAGACAATAGGTAATTATAGTTTGGCCGCTTTGATTGCGACCTAATTAGAGAACCTATGTGAGAGAGACAAAGCTAGTCATTGAAGTGAGACAGAAAATAAGTCTTCTCCCACCACTGAACTGACGTGCCTCTTAACAATTTGTTGTCATGGATACGCTGTGGGAAGCTCTGCTTACTATGTCATCAAGCTAGGTGATCATCAGGTTGGTGGGAACTGGAATCTAGTTCAGCTGGAACATGGCACACGGGGGATAGGAGCTGTAATATGAGGAATCAGCTGATGTAGGGCAGTTTGTTGTCATTACTGAGTTAAATTATAATTATCTGATCTGCGATATTATAGTGTTTTAAATATACATTTTATTTGAAATGCTAACAATGTGATTGAAGTGTTCAGCGATCTATCTTACAACTGAAATATTTATCAATACTATTATAAATGTTTTATTTACATATTACTTCAAATGCAATTTTAAAAGATGTATTTTACTAACTGTATAAGTTGTTATAGATGTAGCAAGAACGTAATACTCAATTTCAATGTTTTTATAATTTAAAATTTTACTTAAAAAATGACAATATACAAGATTATGGCTATATTATTCGACTTTTATCATTCAAGCAGCTTCCTTCACTTAACTTCAGTTAAATTCACCAGCTGATTGTATCTGTGAAATTTAACTCCCACACTGCCCCTCACGCCAACTAAAGACGGACTAGTGGAACACTTCCTGTCTGCTGCAGAAACACCTACATGCGCTAAATATACCACGCAGGTTGCTTTCAACCTGGCCCAATTATAGTAAACTTATCTTGGAATAAGAATTCACATTTATAGTCTCATTAAGCAGGTCCCACACAATTTGTAAATATGGCAGAATGTTCAGGACGAATATTCGTCTCCACGGATCGGTGATTTTGAGGTTGATTCTTTAAAGTTTGTGTGCTCCCACACTATGCGTGATTATTCGGACGAACATTTGGCGAACTTCTGGACAAAGATTCAGTAAAAAGATAGATGACTCCAATGTTGATATATGCGTTGTTGCAGCTGAAGTTGCGCAGTTTCACTTCTATACCAATGCAGTAGAAAAAAGGAGGTGCTGGATGGACACTTACATATATACATAATGACTTTACCCAATGTCTATTAAGAATTTAAGTCAATAATACAATAGAAGTGACACTGACTTATATTCAATTTCGATTGTATTAAAATTGTATTCGACTTTAAAGCGAGCAATGAACAAAATTCCATTTAATCTTTAATGAAAAATAAATAATTGAATAATACATATTAGTGTAGTTGCATAATAATACCTGAGTGTTGCTTATAATATACTTAGTTATGTTCTCTCTGTTGCATGAACATAATTTTTGAAATAAAATTATGTTGGGTTCAGATGTTCCTTATACAATAACAACTCAATTGATTTTACCAACTGTCAATGTAATTATCTTAGTTCATGGCTTGAGCGCCTGGTGTCTTTACTAAAATATTAAAGCTTCCAGTACTGATTTTAATGATATTATTAATATATATATTAAATAATATATAAAATATTATTTAATGACCGCCTCAAGGTGTTATTTACAATACTTACATCACCAAACGTTTTGCCCATGCTGTGATGTAGCATCCTCCTTGGTGGTATCTCTGAGACTGTCTTCTCAATGTAATTATTTATATGGGGTTTTTAAGTTAATTTTCTATCCAGTAGAATGCCTAATATGCCTTATTTAATTTCTTAAACCTGTTGAATAATTTGACAGTCACAGGCATTCTGATTGGTACAGTTATGAGGATATTTAAATCGTTCTTGAAAGTTACAGGCCGTACAATGCAAATTCATGATTTTAGTTTTCATACATTTATAATCATCACCTTTTATTACACCAGGTTCTAAGTATTAAGTAATTGTAGTGTATTATTGTACCCTTCATTAGTTTATATAAAAAAAAGAATACATTATTGTGATTTATAATTCAATTAATTGTTATATATTAGATTAAAGGTAACTGTTACTTAATTTCTACAGTTGCACAATCAATAAGCAATAAAATTAATGTTCAATACTTAATTTAAAATATCAGCAGACACTGCTCACTTGAGACCCACACCACTGAATGTTCGCAAATAGTGTGGGTTCGCTTCCCAAACATTCTTTGAGTCAATATTCGGAGAATATTTGTTTCCTTTGGTGCAGCCCAAAAACCGCCTCCAGAGGGTACATGGCCAAATGTCCACGACCCCTAAATATTCGCACAAACATTTGTGAGGCTCCCAGACTTGGCCGAACATTTGTCATCTCCACGAACGTTCGGGCATATTCGCAAATAGTCTGGGACCAGCTTTAATCTGAGTTGTTGAAAATGTTTATCACACTTCAGATTCATGGGGTTTTGTGTTTATTTGAATCATCTCAGTGTTGGCTCTGATTTTCAGAGGAGGTACATCTTAAGTAGTTTAATGTCTATTTGGGAAGACTCATTAGTTAGATTAGGAAACTTAGAAATTGGTTAATACTGCAATATAGAGGAAATTATTAATATTTTGAATTATTGAAAATTTTCTTGTAGGCTCAAACTTTGGCTCAGAATGGTCAAAGTATCTATAAGCTTGAGGTAAATATTAGCCTGATTCAACTAAAACTGCAAGTTCTGTCTCTCCTTCACCGATTTCTAATCTTTCTGATAAAATTTAATTTTGATCTATAGACATGTAAACATTATATTAAGCCTTGAAACAGAGTGAAACATCCAAGGTAATTGTGCCCCACCTGAATCAAGCTCTCTGTCAGCGCTTTGCTCATTGAGTAAGTTTTACATAGAATCCTGCAGTTTTAATTAAGCTTGCAGATGATGTTTTCCCCAATAAATGTTATATAAATGAATAATCTCTTTAACTATCCAATATATTCTTAGACAATATAAGAATTTTAAGGGTTTTTTCGTTAGATGCATACATAACCAATTATTGGTCATCTATTATTTCAGTGCTTTTTAATGAAAAATAAAGAATACAAATCACATTGTACAATTTATATAGTGTTGTCCTAGGATCGGTACCTGGGATTATCACCTGGCTGCAGAGGGTTCAGGTTTGCAAATGCTTATTCTAGCCTTTTTTATTTTGTGTTAAGTATTGTAGATCTGTATATAACAATTATGTCACAGATGTCAACATATTGTCTAATCTTATAACATGTATGGTCCAATTTATTAGATAACAAAACTATCAGTTTTGTTGAAAACAAGAACAATACAGCGGGCATCAGGTGTAACACGCAGTATATGGCAACTTGCAGTAAATAAAAATGTTTCAGGAAATCTTCAATCAATACAATATAGTGCACATGACTTCCATTTTATCATTTAGAGTAAGATTCTTTCTTTACCTCACACAATTGTTATCAAGGTCAAACGGGGGAAAAAATTAAATAACATTTACGGTTTCATAGCTAGTTAGCAACACTTGTTTCTCTGTTTATTTATATTATAAGAATAGAATACGTGCATCAGTTAAATGAAACAAACTTTCTTTCTGTGTGAGTGTTGGTAGAATGCAAGCGTATCGGAGATATGATGAACCCACATCTGATAACTTCTTCCGAGTTTAGTAAAACTGGGAGCTGTTGTAAATCAAAACTTTTAACAAAAGTGAACACAAACACATCGAAAATTCTAATAAACTTGAATTCAGTAAAATATATCCACTAAGCCTACCACTCAATAAGTAACCTTGGTTGAATTTACATCATGGACAAATTAATTTATGTAAATTCAATGCTGTGGTAAATATATCTTACAAAGAAAGCATTGTAAAAATCCCCTGCATAAGTTTCAAACACTGAACGTTGGAAACCAACAGAAACCAGGTTTTGTTTAAAGAGTTTCTTAATAGATATATTTATCAGGTGGCGCAGTGCTGTAACCCAGCTACTTGAGGACAAAGTGTTTGAGAGATTGTAGGCGATAGGTTCCATGCTTGGGCCTCTTAATACCGACACAACGTCTGCTCAATGGTTGCCATCGACTTGGACACTACTAGAGAAGTCTGGGGTGTCCATGATGGATGGTAGTCAAGGTTCAGATGTTGTGTAGGGAAGAGAACTGAGTGTCAGACTTGTCAGTTAGCTGAAAATCAGATCAACACTATGTGGTTCGGATTCCACGTAAAATTGTAGGTCTCATAGTTGGCCTGGCTATTGGGCTATTAATGAATAGGCCTTTCTAAGCCATCATACTTCATCTATACTCATCACACTCATTCACTCCTCATTTTCGCCCATATCTCTACGATTGGCGTCTTAGAAATGAATAATAATAATAATGAATGAATAATGTAGCTCTGCATTGTGTTTTAGATGTGTACTCAGCATGATGCAATCACTTCATGAACAAAAAATTCATACACAAGAAGAAGCAAAGCTGTATATGGGGAAAATATTTCGTTTCCGATTTCTAGAACTTCCACCATGGTCAACAGATGAAGAAATATGTGATTTTGTTCTGAAGTAAGTGATCATATTATGATATATATTGGGAGCCAGTAGCCAAGTGGTCTAGGCTATCAGGACTTTGAGCCTGACTTCGAGATAGCGGAGGTTCAAATCCTGGTCTTGACCAAAGGTTTTAGTTGGTAATATTCACCTTGTACTGTACTGGTTCTCCTCCTTACTCTATATGAATAAGTTCGCTGCACATTAATCTAAGGGGAATGGGCAGATTGCTTAAAAACGAGATCAGCCTTTCTTAAAAAAAGGTAATTTAAACTGCTATGCATTCAAGCATTGCAGGCACACGTTAGAGAGTGCAACTTTTCTTCTGAAGGTTACAACGGCTAGGAGGTGGGAAGCATGAGTCACATTTCACCGACTCTCATCATTGTTCTATACAATTGACAGCTAGCTATCTGCTTACGTAACGTGTATTAGTGCAATATTATTGTAGGGGTGTTTTTAATTTAATGTACCGTATTTTCTTTATTTAATTTGTTCCATATTTTATTGGTGAAGTTATTCTAAGTTAGTGTACAGTAAGTTGTTACAATTATTTATCCAACTTAATTTAAGTTATGTTACCAATTCTAGTGTACAGTACTTTATTTTAAGTGTTTTTTAAAAGTCAAACAAACATATACTGTAATATGTTTGCTTAAAAACAAACTGGACGTGCCAAAAACAGAGAAGAGAGCAACTGAGCTATCATTGAAATTTGGTGTTGGTAAAGCGACAATTAAGGACTGAAATAAAAATCATTCCAATACAGACCAGATTTGTGCAACATCTTCATAGTCTTCTCTAGAAAAACTTTAAACAGCAGAACAGTCCCAATTTGACTAAGACCAATTCGATGAAGCACTTTTTACGTGGTATTAATGTATAATTGACCTGTTCTTTATTTTGTAATTTTTAATTATTTTATTGTTGTTATTATTGTATCATAAATGGTAGGTACTCTTTATTAATTTTAACTAACATGTTAACAATTTTCTATATTTTTACTTTTCATAAAAATTGAACATCTACACCAAAATTCTGTTAAAAATTATAATTTGAAATATAAATCCTTGTTTTTTTGTACAGTATATTCCTTTATGATACTACAATTTTTAAAAATATTAACCTTTTTACTCTTTTGCTTTGTAAAATATTTCGAAAATATAGATTTACTTCTATTTTGTATTATATTTTTTTATAAGAAGTGGTTAGGCTACTAAAATAATACCTTCAAATTATTTAGGTGAATTTGATACTTTATTTAAAATAATAACATTGTTTTATAGCTAAAATAATAATGACTTTATCACTTCTTCACTTTGTTTTGTACTACTATCTCGAAACCAGAGTAACAATCTTATTCCGCCTTGCTACATGAAAACTACTATTATTTTTATTTCTTTATTACTATGCTAAGTTGTACATCAAATGAAATAATAATGTTGAATTTATTTAATCTATTATTTACAAATTTAATACAAATCCAATATTTTTAATTTATCTAACAATAATTATTTTTTTTTTAAGGAGGCCAAACTCATTCTTAACCTTACTTTGCCCATTCCTCATAGACTGTTGATCTGTGCGAGGAACTTATTCAGAGAGAGTAAGAGAGCGAAGCAGTACAGTAGAAGGTGAATATTACTGATATATCTTCCAGACTAGGCCGAATTCGAACCAGCGCTAACTCTAACCCAAGCTCAAAGTCCTGACGCCTTAGACAGCTCGGCCACCGGCTTACCCAAACTTTTTAACTTGTCTATATAAATAAAAATTACATTGTTATAGAGGAAATCAAATTTATTTTATTTCTTGCTTCATTTTATAAACAAATAAAAAATGTCATTCACTTCAGTTTAAAAAGTAATATTCTACGAAGAAAGGACTAATATTAGTAGATATTACAATACATTATACTAAAAACATGTAAAACAATAAAAGTGGTTTTACTCACCATGAAAAATGTTTTCCAGTATAAATATGTCCAGTTGTATAATAAATACTTAATATTGTTGATCTAGACAGTATCTACACATATTTACAATAGTACATGTTGTCTTCGGTAAAGCAAGGGCCAACATTTCTTTATTATTTAAAATTTCCTTATTCTTTAAAGGGTCAAAATAATGACAACTTCATTAAAACAGAGGAACTCAGGATTGTTTTTGTTTTTGCAGGCGTTGTGTTTTAGTTCATTTAGACAGTTATGAAGATAAATATCACTGCCTAATTTTCATGTTGCAAAAGCTTTTCTCATTTGTCCAAGACAAAAGCTGCGTTGAAGGAAACGATTCTGTTATGATGCAAGAATTACTTCTGGGAGGTCATCTTTACCTTCAGGTCAGTTCAGTGTTGATACAGTATGTTTAGGTTCAAGCTCCAATAACTCCTTTTTACAATTTCTAATAGATATAATTTCTTGAATTAAATATACTAGTCAGAGGAATTTGCATCACATTAGATCTGGAAATTCAAGACAAGTGCCTTTTTGAACATAAATTTAACGTAAGTTAGATTCATGTTCATGTTCATGTCTAAATTTGTTACTTGCCCTAAATTTTCAGATATAGAAACAAGAGTTTATTTCACTGTTTGTATTTTTGGGTCTTTTTCAGGCTTATATCGGGAGTAGATGTACTAAAAAACCTAGCAGCTATACATGTATTGATCACGGTGTTGTCCATTTACCTTGTCGATGTTGCACTTCCTACACGGTTATCCAATCTGCAGTTATGGACCACTATGCAATTTCTTTACAAGTTCAACTGAACAAAATGCAAATAGAAAGCCATAAAAATTAAAATTGTTATTATAAATACTACTGGGCCAGTGTATACAATGCTTTACACGATTTTAACTGGAATTCTGTTTTTAACAATGTAACTTTTAATTCATTTGTTGACTATTTTATCAAAGTTATAAAAGAAATTCTCAACTCAAACTTACAAAGAATATCTAATAATTTCAAATCACAAACACTAAAGCCCCCAAACTAAGCAAAAAGCTTTATAAACAACCCTTTATTTTTTTTTTCAGAACAATTTCTTTAAATACAGGAATATTCTGCACTCTTTAAAAGTCTAATATTACATATATGCAAAAACAAGGCCAATATTTTTGAAGAGTTAAACCAAGAATACAGTACGAGAAACAGGCTAAGAATTAGTTTTCAGAATCCCAGGATTAGTCGTAGAATGGATCTAAATAGTTCATATTTTATTGCACACTCTTTATATTGTAATATACCGTAAAAAATACGAGATGCCGATGATGGCAGCATTGGTGTGTTCGGGAAGCGTATAGGCGAGTGGCTGCGGCGTATTAGACCTGACGCTGCTTAGGGGCTGATACCGTCTCCATGCACATAAAGAGTTTGCGTGGCTTCTAATATTCTGACAAGCTTATTGATTTATTAATTTTGTATACATTGCAATAGCCATAATTGTTATGTTTAAATATATTATTGATTTATTATTTGTTTTGTATCCTGACTAGAAGTCTTTTTTGTTTAATAAACGTATACGTTTTATTTGAGGCTGAGAAACTCTCACCCCACACACATGGACAGTCTATGCAGGGTGATTTATTATTGAACGTAAATAAGTGAGCCATTTCTGTAAAATTGTTTGAAATAAAATTCTTTTGAATTGAAAACTGTACTTCTATTTTCCTGGAAATCATAGGCTAATGTTTTTGTTATCAATAGGTTACACAATAGTGAGATAATTGTTGGTAGCCTGTAACATTCCTCTGTGATAACTTTTTTACTAGTGTCAGTGTAGTGATAGATATTTATAGAAATAAGGCGTTTTCTATTAGAACAGTTTGAAAATTAGAAAAAAATCTTCTATTTGGATCATCAGCCACTTGAGAAGCTGGGGAAAAAAGTATTGGGGGAACATATATTTATGAAGATAACATTATAGAACACTATAAATCTGTAGGTAAATGTATTTTATTGATTTAAACAAAAAATCCTTCCAGAACGCCAACAATTGGCTTTCCAATCTGGAAAAATATAGTACCCAACATTCAATTTTGATTAGTCATTTAAAAGACTTATATCTAATATTTAAATTAGTTCTAAAAAGCAACTTTGCACAATAATGGATCAGTCAGCATGTATAAAATGGCAAGGGAGTGAATTTTGCAAGTTAAGCTGTTACTATTTCTTATTGTGAACTGTAAAACTAAGAAATAGTCAATAATACATTTTTATATTCTAGGTACTCAAGGACAGACTACAGAGTTGGTTGTTTGGTGTAAAAAGTTTTATACTAAAGAGGCAGACACCAGAATTTGCATTGACAAAAGGTGATTTGCTCTTTACTATTCTAAGAATATGTTTTGTTGGTAATTAGTTAATATTGTAACTATTCTGATAAATACAGTAAAACCTGGCATATCTGGCCATGTGAGATTCAGAAACCCTGATAACCGGCACAGGTAGCTTGGTGTTAGTTCCCAGCGCTTCATCTTGAGAACGGAAGGGTGGGGAGCATAATGAGGGATTTCCCCACAACAAACGTAGCCTATGCTATTTTTGGAAACATTGCCCTGGCGTGTTGGTAGATCAAACAGTTGCTATTGATTGTATTGCCAATCCGTGGGCGTTACTACAAATAGGGTCAGAATTCCTATTTTCCATCAGGACTTGGGACCGCGGCCATGACGGATTGGAGAATAGACAGATTTTAGAGAATTCACCCAAACACACTTATATCGCTGGAAACTTAAGTTTAAATGCTGTATATTACATATTGATTAACAAAGAAAAGGTTAGAAAAAAGACATTTTTCAGAATATATATATACTGCAGGTCAGAACTACCCTTTCATTACAGTAGGTCTAGTCTTAATGTAAAACATAAGCTTGTACATTATGTAATAAACAGAAAAATTAATGATCAACATTATTAAAATTAAACTGTTGTACAGAGTAACATATTAAAGCCTAGTTCCCATGACTAGTGTTTTCGCAACACAGGCCCGATGTCGGTATATGGGTAGTGTGTTGCAGTGATTCACCTGTGTATCATCAGACAGGACCGTTCTAACGTCCTGTGTCCTGTGTAGGCGCCGCAGCTTAAAACTTCATCTTCGACAACATGACTTTGTAGTGCCGCCTCTTTCCCCATGTTGTACGAAACCTGTTCAGGCAGCCCTGGACGACCTGTCCGTATGTCAGGTGTACATAGGCGACCTGTTCCAACGACTTGTTATCTGTTAGACGGTAGATGAGGCCTTATGGATGGCAGGCTGTTGGAACTAGGCTATGTGGGCTAGACGGCTGGTGGGGGAATTGTCGTCTTCCAGACGGATAAGTCATATGGCGCTACGAACCCATACATTGACGGATAACAGAACCTGGTGGAAAATAGGGTGACGGACATTAGGGTTTCACTGTACAATCTGTTTTATTGTATCACTGTTTTTTTCGTTTATTTATTTACTGTATGTTTTAAATAGAATCAAATTTATAATCTTTTGATTTTTTAAATTTCAATTACGTAGCCAGAAAGTACCTTAACCAAGAAATATGATACTAGCAAACCATCAGTATTTTAGTTGTTATTTTTGTTTTGTATTTGATGTGTGCTATTTTTAAAAATAATTACTAAATATTTTGGAAAACTCTTATAGCTTAGTACTAATCAGTTCATTAATTACGTAAGTTTTTTTCAATGCATAACCATAATAGCCTCGTGAGGCATTTGATACATGAAACCACACCTTTTTTATCAACATTCCAAATGTATCTTTATAGTTATTGTAACCTCTCTCTCTGTGATGAGTTACATTAATTTAAGTTTCTTATTTAATTTGATAAAAATTATTCAAATTAATTTATTTATCTTATCTCAGGGTTATATTTATGGGTAAATCGGTGAGGCTGTAAATTACAATGAAAAGACTATTGTTTGAACAAGCTAATTTATTACATTCTTTGATTTTTTTAAATTTAAATATATGAAGTTAAATCTTACAAAATTGAAAGTTATTTATTTAAAAAACTGATCTCTAAAACATGGTTAAATTTAGTTCTCTAAAACATGGTTAAATTTAGTTGTAACTAAAACTTATCTTTATATTATTCTTCTTGTGATGCTGGAACTCCACGTGGTCTTCATTTTCAACTTGGAGCACATCAAGACGATTTTCCTCTGGAATTTGGATTGTAAAGTGGCAAAAAACGAATGTTTGATTAAATTCACTCACTACATCTTATTATTTTATTTGGTTTTAAACTCAAACGGTCACCCGCGGGAACAAATGAAATTTGGCCGCTACATCAACTCGGCTTGGAGACCTGCTCCTTAAGGGTCTTGACTTAAAGTGAACGATGCTGAGTGGGTTAGCGTGGGTTACCAGTCCGCTACAAGCGTTAAATTTTGGGTTAGAGGCTTAACTTCCGCCCATGCCATGTGATTTTGCCCTGGTTGGTGGTGCCCCCCAGCGATCCTTCCGTGAACCAATCACGTCTCCCATGTATATTGGACTCGACCATCATATCGTGTCACCCTGACACCCCTTTGGATTGTTAAATTGACTCGTCCCAGACGATGCGACTGCACAGGTCTGCCTTATCTGTCTAGACAACAATGCTTAGGAATTTGTTTACGTCTTGGAGGACTGCCACGGAATAAATATGCCTGCCCTCTTCTCTATACTTGCTGGTTATTAATTTACAATGATTTCCGAATATTATTTGAATGTTCGGTATTTGTTTTAATTAAATGTATCTATTTCTTCATTAAAATAATTTATTATTTATTTAATTTAATTAATTTATTCATCAATTTGGTGGACCTGTTACATTATCTAGCCTACCCTGGTGTCATATTAGGCCGGATATGACAGGTTTTACTGTAGTAGTATCTAATAATACTATTGTAATAAATATTGGTATATGATGGTTTGGGCTACATGAAATGTAAATGTAAAATTTTAAGGTGGCTGTTTTCCGAACTGCCGAGTCACCGCTGGAAAATTGACAGCCCTATAGAAGCAATGCAATTTTACCATCAGCAGACCTAAACATACTTTTCAACTGTACGTTTCGTCTTTATTGTTACAATGAGTTATAGTGAACACGGTTTGATTATTAAAGGTTAATTATAATGAACTATATGTTGATATTATGAACTGTAAAATCATCAAAGATTTCATTTGAAGTTTTACTATATAACTACGATAAAAGTTTAAAAATACCTATTTTTTACAAAAACCAACTTATGGTCCACTAGAATGGGCCTTCACCTTTCAATTGACACAAGTATTATGATATGATTATTACGAACGAAGTAATTGAAGGAGAAACTTATGTTTTTGGCATTTTTGTAAAGGAAAATGGCCACCATAATAGCCCAACGTGGTAATTGTATAGGCCTACACGGTGCCATGCTCATTAAAAATAATAGGCCTGCATTTTGTCCTAATTTAGAAGTATTATAAATACTCTTTGAGAATTCTTTTTCAATTTTTCACCTGTATAAGTTGGGAATATATTTTTTGTTATTATGTCATCAATGCTGAAACCAATCCTACTAGGATTTAATAGTATACAGTCAGCCCTGCTCTAACCTTCTATCCTCTATTTATTATGCTGATTATGTTAAATAATTTTATTTTATTACCAAGAGAATTTTGCAAAGAAAATTTCTTATCAACATGAAGGCTATAAAAGCTGGAAAATTAATTAAAAAAATCGTATGGGTGGGTGGGTCAATACCACTGTGCATTTATGAGTGGGCGAGTTGATAGCTGGTACTTTTTCAGTATTTGGTTGGCTTCGAGAAATTCATTTGACCCATTTTATTAATTTTAGGATAATTATTGAGTGCAACTGCCTGCTATACAGAGATAGCCCTCCCACACAAATACATTGTGTGTATAAAAAGTGATTTCTACACATGGAAAAGTGATTTTATCAGAAAATATAGACCTTATTTTACCCGAAAGGAAAGATTGGCAAAGCGTATAGAAACTGAATAAATACTCACTAGGTGTTTTATAAACCCAAAAATGACAATACAGTTCTGTGTGAAATTGAAATAATCTACACAATCATATTCACCTGTTTATGTTGTACATTACAAGACACATTTGCTACCTTTTTGACTGATGTACAGTTAGAAAAGATCATATAGTGAAAACTTAGTGAAAAGTGCTTAATATCTATAGATATGGGGAAAATCAGTTACAGTTGGTTCAGGCGCTGCGTGCTTTGGATTGTTTTCTAAACACAGAGTGAGCAATCCAGTTGCTATAAAGAGGTTTATTTACCAGCTCTCCATGAAGGAAAACTTATTTGGCTTGGAAGAGGGCAAACTAATTTTTTGTTTAATAATGCTTGGGAGAATTATTGAATTGTTCAGAGCTCAGTTTCCTATTCTAGAAGGACCCAGATCGATCCTAATCCAAGTCAGATAAATAAAAGGGTTCAAGTGATCATACTCAGCTATTCTTTTATATTGAGTACATACCTCCTTCATTGCAGCTG
Organism: Stictocephala bisonia; assembly: GCA_035578905.1. Taxonomy (NCBI): domain Eukaryota; kingdom Metazoa; phylum Arthropoda; class Insecta; order Hemiptera; family Membracidae; genus Stictocephala; species Stictocephala bisonia. Next base: position 96,001 of record JAQJVL010002074.1, read on the forward strand.
GCAACAATCTTTATGGCAGGTAGGCACCACTGTGCGTGTGTGGACGGGCGGATGGGTCAATACCATTGTATGTGTATGGGTGAGTGGGCAGGTCAAATATGAAACTAAATTGTAATTAAGTAAGCCTACTATGGTTTTTTCTTCATACATAAGACATCCATTCAGAATTTATTATTTAAATAACGGTAAACCAATTAAAAATATGGAAACGCTTTCACAACAACATTTTTTTTATAGTGCTATCACCATATCTCATTTTTAAAAAGGGGTAGGTGTGCTATCTTCCTATGTGGTTGACGGATAATTTTAGGATAAAATCCTAACGGTTGTCACATAAAACAACATGAAAATGATCACAAGTTTCTGCACTCAAGCTAATCTTGGCATTTTCCATCATAGAACACTCAGTGCTGTGACAATTAAAAAACATACAGTTTAACATATTGCAGGTTATTTTTAGGGCACTAAGCCTAGGGTTGTAGTAAATAAGTTTCCAATTTACTATTTTATCAGATATGTTGATCTTCTCTCCTTTTTTACTAAAATTTAACACATCAGTGATTGCATTTCATGATTTACAATAGCCAACGTGTTAATTACATTTTCTAAATAAATATCAGTATTAGTCTGTAACAAAAACTAAATTCACTTATTCATAATCCACATTCGCTTATATATTTACAATTCGTTTATTTATAATAAATTGTCTGAAATAATTATTTCTTAAGTACTCTATTCCACAGAAAATATATTAAGCATATAAACAAGGATTCAGTGAAACTAAAAACATAGTCAGGAAAATAGTTATTGAGTACTCTAAAATGTGCAGTTTTAGCAAAATTTTACAGATAGACAAGATTTATATTTATTGTCAATAATAAATTGAGTTTGAATAAGTTCTATGCACAGACTATATTGATATGATTTTTTTTTTATTCATCCTATTTCATTCTGAACAACTAAACCATAAATAGAAGTCTATTGTCATGAGGTAGAGTCTAAATATATTTTAATTACATTAACAGGTTAAATTTGGGGCACAAGGCCCAGGATTTCAGTAGTAATAAAAGGAAAAGAAAACATACCTGATAAACTTGGTAGACTGGTACACTGTAGGAAAAGACAATCACACCACAAAGAATTGAATAGTGGAATGTTTCGGGGCCACTGGCCTCTTCTTCAGTCACTAAACAACTTAATTATATTAAGTAATCGTATTACATAAATGATACAATTTTAGGGTCCATGATACAGCTACTGTTATAATAATCTCTCTTGACATGTATCAGTTGTGTATTAAACAGTTGAAGAAAGTGTCAGTCTCAGAGATACCACTTCTGAATTGTAATGTATTGTAAATAACAAAAGTGATGCGATCGTGACCAGAAGCTTTAGTTTTAGCTGAAGAAAGTTTAATTTCTTTAAATTTGCTAGTTGAAATTGAAGTTAGAAATGATGATTGTAAGTGTAAGACTATATAGTAGTAATGAAACAAAATTTACAATAAAATATGTATAAATTACCTATATATGAGCTTTTCTTTGGTTATGTTCTGCGCAATTTATTAAATATATATAGAGATTTAGTAAAATCAAGTATCCTATAAATCTGTACTTATTTTATTGCCATGGGTTTATTCAAGAAAATGCTTTAATTATTGCAGAGGAGCTGACCTTTGCTGTAAAAAGAGCTGGGCTTATTGAGCAGCCTATAAACAACTTTTTAGCAACAGGAAATGTGAAAAGCTCATCTGGATTGGGTCTGTTGCAAGACAAAGGTCTTACAATTGTAGCCGAGAACATCAATAGGATGCGGTATATGTCACACTTCAGAGCGGTCCACAGAGGTTCCTTCTTCCAGGAGATGAGGACCACAGACGCCAGACAGCTGCTGCCTGATGCTTGGGGCTTTATTTGTCCCGTTCACACTCCAGATGGTTCTCCTTGTGGCTTACTGAATCATCTAACAAAAGACTGTCAGGTAATATCTACTGAACAATGATATGTTTGATACACAATAAGTTACACTTAGTTTAATTTACTAAGAAACTGAGATAGTTATTTCTTTTTCCTTGAGAAAAACTTCATTATATTTAGAATGATTGTATTAGCATATAAAATATTCATACAGTAAACTCCCGATTATCCGCGAGCGGGTTATCCGCGGTGCGGATTATCCATGTGTACTTCGGAAAGCGAGAAAGTAAGTACAGTATGTACCTTACAGTCCAGTATTTATCAAAAAAGGACTGAACTGACAAGTTGATTGAGTACAAAACGCGTGCAGGCCTTCTCCGAACTCGCGTAGTAGGTTGGCGCGCAAACTATTTTTATCTCTGAGTCACCGTACTCGTCTGAGTTATCTGACACCAGTACTGTCAGTACAGAGTGAGTGTTGACGCTGACCGGTCAAAGTTTATTTCTCGTCTTTTATCGTGTTTAGTGATTGTGTTGCCTTGTTGAGCATTTTTCGTTGCGGATTTAAAATGGCTGAAAAGCGAAAGAAGGTTGTGTTGACGATTGCTCAAAAACTGGAAATTATTTCCAAATTAGAAAACGGCGCTTCAAGGAAGCAGATGTGTTTAGATTATGGAATAGGGGAAACAACAGTGTGTGACATTTTAAAGAACAAAGAAAAATTGCTGAACTTTGCATCAATGTCAAACAGTGCTTCCGGGGTGAAAAAACGAAAAACTATGAAGAAGTCTACCTTTGATGAACTAGATACGGCTTTGGTGGAATGGTTAGCTCAGGTGCGAAGTGAGGGAACTCCCGTAAATGGTCCTATCATTTCGGCAAAGGCAAAGATTTTTTTTGATTTGTTAGGCATGGAAGGCCCATTTGATGCATCATCCGGGTAGTTAACCCGTTTTAAGCAGCGTCATGGAATTCGTGAGATTGGACTTCATGGTGAAAAACTTAGTGGTGACCAGCAAGCAGCGGATGATTTTCAACGGGAATTTGAAGAATTTGTTTCAAAAGAGAAGTTATCCTTTAAACAAATTTATAATGCAGACGAATCGGGACTCTTTTGGAAATGTCTTCCCACCCGAACGTTAGCATTTGAAAGTGAACGTCAAGCGCCTGGACACAAAAGTAGCAAGGAAAGGTACACCATCATGTCATGCAGTAACGTTACAGGTGAGCATAAACTTAAACTTGCTGTCATTGGAAAGTCTAAAAAACCGAGATCGTTTAAAGGCACTAGAGCAGAAAATTTGCCCGTTGATTATTTTTACCAGAAAAAAGGATGGATGGACCAAACAATATTTAAACAATGGTTCGATAAGATCTTTGTTGTTGAAGTGCGAAAACACCTCAAAACAAAAAAATTGCCTGAAAAGGCTGTTCTGTTGATTGACAACGCACCCTCTCATCCGACTACAAGTGTGCTTAAATTTTCTGATGGAAAATTTTGAGCAATGTTTCTCCCCCCTAACGTTACTGCACTAATACAACCTATGGACCAGGGAGTAATTGCGTCAATGAAGAGACAATACCGAACCAAACTGCTCATGAGCAAAATTGAAGAAGGTTGTGATCTCAAACAGTATTGGAAAGAATACACAATCTTAGACAGTATCTACGATATTGCATCTGCATGGGAATCGGTAAGAAAATCAACCCTCATTAAGTCATGGAGAAAAATCTTCCCTAAAGTTGAAGAACATGTCAACCAGAACGAAGAAAACAATGACAAGGGCGAGGAGGATTTGAACACGCCTACTGCAACACTGGCCGAGTTACTAAAAACTGTTCCTGGTGGTGAGAACGTCCACGATGAGAACATTGAAGAGTGGTTGGAGTGTGACGCCGACGATCCTGGCTTTGAAAGATTGACGGATGAGGGAATCATTCAAAAAGCAATGGGAGAGATTGTGAGTGAAGAAGAGCGGCAAAGCGAGAGTGAAGAAGAAGATGCTAACGCACAGGCGCGGATGACTAACGAAGTGGCTTTACAACATGTCGACGGACTGCTCCGTAATCTAGAGGAACAAGACGAAGACGCGCAGTTGGCTGAAAAACTTATGCTACGCAAAATTCAATCGCGGATTAAAAAAAGATGTTTCCAAAGGAAGAAACAGAAACAAGTGACCGATTTTTTTAAGAGGTTGTAATTTCTGTACTATTTATGTTTATTGTACTGTATATTGTATTTTACGTCTTATTGTATGTACTGTATAGTATACTGTATTAAATATATTGTTTTTATGTTAAAATAGTTTTTCTCTTTTGTTCTCTCAATTTCGGTATTTTTGCGGATTATCCGCGATTTTCGTTATCCTTGGTAGTCGCGCCACCCAATTCCGCGGATAATCAGGAGTTTACTGTATATATAAAATAAAAATATATCCATATTTCTACCTTGGGATCCTGTTGGATTTGAACTTTTCTATTGAAAGATTTTTCAGTGGTGTTGACATAATTAATGATTGAAATAGTGAATGCTCCTGATCTGATTAAGACAGTTTTGCAGTGTTAAACTGAGTATTGCGGCATTGCTTTAGCATGTGCCTAGCAGTACTCATTTTTTCAGTCCAACAGTGTGTTTTCTATGTTTTAGCATAAATCGGTACCTGTAGATTTATCAAATATGTAAAATAACAGGTTATTATTATGGTAACCCAAATTGTAAATTCCTTTTAACCTGCTATTTATAAACCTTACTCATAGAATGTTTTGTGATCAACCAGTGATGTGATTGCAAGAACAATTTTTTTCAATCAAAATAAAACTTATAAAATTGCACAAAAATCTACCTCTGAAAAAATGTAGTAGAATATGTCCTAGACTTAGTCTTTCAATAAAATCTTTTATTAGAGATTTTAAATGTGAAACCTTTTTCAATAAGTGCTTTAAATATTTTTGTTATATATTCCAACTATAGTAATTGTAGGAATCAATAGAAAAAAATTAACATTATTGTAAAGCACAATTAAATAAAGTAATTATTTGTATAACATTAGTGGGACTCAATGTAATTTAGAGATTATACATCTCTTACACAGTGTTATAACTTTAACACGTTTTCTAGTGATATATTAGATATTAATAAATTAATCTGCATATTACAGCAGTACTTACAATGCAAGACTTGTGTTTTTTGTTGAAGGTGACAGAGGCAGTGAATAAAGAACTACTCTCGACACTCCCAGATGTATTGGTCTCCTTGGGCCTCCAACCATTAGACTGTAGTAGTGGAGTGCCTCCTTCAGCCTGCTATGTGACCATGCTAGATGGTCGACTGGTCGGTAGAGTTCCTCACCATTCTGCCTCCAGATTTGTGCAAAAACTGCGGATGCTTAAAATTGAAGGAGAGAAGGTAATGGCGTTTATTTTAATACAAACAATAAGTCTTCATTTTCAGTAGGTTACAGTATCACTGGTTCTGCTCGGTACTGAGCTGTCTCTAACTACTTTGTGGATGGGCTTCCACGGTTTTCACTATTACTAACAAAATCTTAGCCTTCAGGGTTCAACTGCAACTATGTGTTTATATACAAACATTTCGGCACAGGACAGTCATTCATCTTCAGGACAAGGCAAACACTGTTGTTCACAAAATTCAACTGGCAAGGACGGGCTGGGCTCGTAGGTTACATATCCGCTTGGTGTTGGAGGGAGTGTTCTGGTCCACGTCATCTATCTTCAGGACAAGGCAAACAGAACGGACTGGGCTCGTAGGTTATATACCCGCTTGGTGGTGGAGGGGGTGTTCTGGTGTTTTCCATACCATTCCAGTCCTCTTTGGCTGTGGCCACTTCTAGAATGTTCTCGGCTTTCTTTGATGCATGAGGACTGTTGATTGTACACAGTACAGTCTAGATTGGTGATTCAGGCTAGGGATGGGTCGGCCCCTAAAGTTGATTCTTGGTTTTATCGGTTTTTGACAAAAGAACCGGAACCAAGAACCGATGGGGAAATCTAATTCTGCGGTTCCAGTTCCAGATAAACGTAAATGGGGAGATAGCTTTCATATCAGATATATTTCAGATGCGGAAAGTGCTGATAAACAGAACAATCAAACGACAATATTCAACCACAAGATAAACAATATATCTTTGTCAGAAAATACCTGCCCGTAGAAGGTAATTTCTTTATCAGTACATGACTTGGTCACGAGAGAAACAAAATATCTAAGTCAGAAAATATTTGCTCATAGTCTGGCCACTTCCTTATCAGCATTGAAAAGAGACAGATGACATTAATGAATAGGAATTCACACACAAAGGCAGTGAATTAAAGCCATTCAGTTTTTGTTCAAGAGTCCTGAGTCCATTAGCCTTTCCACCTGAGCTCCACCTTGTTATCACTTTCTGCCTGATAAAAACACCTTGTGGAAACATTCCATTCTATTTACAACTCATCTAACATTCTGAAATTAATTATGTGTCTAGTGTTATTTTGTATTTTGAAAAATAAAAGGTTTTTATGATGAACTTAAGATATAGATTTTATTTATTAGGCTTGATTTTAATAAAGAAAAACAATGCATAAAGCCCCTAAGAAATTGGATTGTAAAATAAATTTTTAAGATTAATATTAAATCAATACTAAACAAAATGAGTGGCATTTTTATTTTACAATAGTTAAATTTATTTTAATTATTATTTTATTTATTTTTTTTCTTCTTCATTTTACAAAGTCTTGAAGGATTAATGTTTTAAATTGCATTGACTTAACATTTACTGACCCTATGTATATTGTATTTCTAAATACATTTATGGTATTATTGGCCGTTTAGTTTTTTATGAATATGAGTAGCATTTATATTTTCTTAATTCAGTATTATCACCAATTGGGGGAAAAACCAGTAGTTAGTAAAAATTGGTTTTTTTTTTCAATTAATTCAATAGTTAATAAAAATACTTTTTTTAAATTAATTATATTATTATTTGTTTTTGCTGTTTTTCAAATTTTATTTTATTTTTGTATGTACTACAATTACATCAACCTCTTAAAGTTAGTTGTGGTAATTTAACCCTTTTGGGACCAAGCGGGCGATCTATCGCCCGCAAGTACTATGCGAAAACGACCGTGCGGGCGATTCATCGCCCGCCGAGATATATGCGAAAAGGACCGCGCGGGCGATCCGTCGCCCGCTCAATGTTTTTAATATATTTTATGTTACAGAGGTTAATGTTTATCAAAGTAACTGGTATATATGTTTAATAATAAGTTCAGAATATTGTGAATCATTCGTGATTGCTGTTGGTAACACTGTTTGTAGTGTTGGAGGGAAATGAAAACAATAATACAACTGCGTCATAAGTTACAGTCGTGTTGAGTCGTCTGCCTGGAGTTTGTTTATATGCGAATGCTTACTGTGATTCTTTCGTTATTATTAGGGTTTGAGTAAAACGTTGTGTTTTCTTAGTAAATTGAGTTGTGTAGAACTCAGGAGGAAGAGATCAAGGACTGTATGTTCAAGATGCGATGAAGGGTGCCATTACCAGTGCTTTTCTAAGCATCGGTGCCGCGTGTAAAGCATAAAAATTCAAAAAAACTTGTAAATAGTATGTGTAAATATTTGTTCTAAGTGTTATTGTGTAATTTAGACTGTTCTCCAGTGACCAGAATCCAGCTTTGAGTGAGTACCTAATCATTTACTGCATGTTAGTTGTATACTTTATATTTTAGCAAAAAACCCGTAGTTTACAGTATTTTATATATTTATTAGGGATGGACGAGAGGAGATTTTTAGGTTCGGGAGGGAAACGAGAGGGAAATTAATTTCCTCCCAAATTTCGGGAGGGAAACGGGAGGAAAATTAATTTCCTCCCAAATTTCGAGAAATTTTTGGAGGGAATTTTTCCTAGCTTATCATACATTAATTTTCAAACTTAGTAGATAAAACAAACAAACCGGATAATTTTATAGTAATAATAATTTATTGGTACGTGATCTAGTAGGAAATTCAACCATTAATGTTAAGGCACATTTATGTACTCCTTATTTTATTAAATCTTTTTTATTTTTTGCCTGCTATCCACAAAACAGAAAAAAAATCAAACAGGTTTAGACTAAACAATAACAGATTACACACTTAATAAACAAAGCAATCTTATCTGATATAACTGAATTAAAATTGTAACAAGCGAAATAAAAGAATGGTAGTTACATATTACATGCCAATTTTAATTAAAATCATCATAAAAACTAGACATGGATGAATTCTTCAATTAATTAATTGAACTACAATATAACTAGGAACTGAAGTTGCACACAGACTGGCAGTCCCTTCCTTATCCCCCCCCCCCAAATCCTCACGATAATCTTAGTAATTATTACTGCACATGTATGGACTATTGTAGAGATGTGCATTTGTTTTAATTCTATTAATAACTGCCGCTGTAGTCATAAGAAAGCAACCTCTATTCTTCTCTGTGATTGTCAACTAATCACACAGAAGGTCGATCTGGTTTATCTGGTAGTTCCGATCACGGTAGCGAAGCTTTTGGGCAAAAGCTGGATCAAGTGATTCTACGATTCAGGCGCCATCGCCAAACTCAGTCGATTGCTTTCAAAACTGTCTCTTTTCAACAAAAAATTGATTTTGTATACGCCATAAAAAGTGGATCTGTAGTTATTTTATTCAATAATAACGTGGTTATAATAAACCGGAAATAAGCTATGAAATATAATCAAATTTGTAAATCTAGATGCCAAAATACCGGTAGTTTAATGGATCGATAGTAATAATTTAATCATTGTGCACCTAAATATAAATTTAAAAGTCGTTTACGACCAATTATTTTTAATAAATTATGATTGGTAATAAATGTATGCAACTCGAAACTACTTCGATACATAAAAAGATAATCCTTTCATCACGAGGAATTTCTGACGTATTGGAGTGACAACGGTATAGGTAATCGGCAAATGCATGCCTAGCCAGACGAGATGCAATCTGAAATATCAGCTAAATGCCAACTGGCAACTGGTGATACAAAGAAGATTTGTGCAGCTAAATTATAAATTTATGAAATGAACACAAGAAGTATGATAAAGTTTCGGTTCAATAAAAATAATGTTCCGTATTGCTAAATCCGTCCGTTTTATAATCAGAAGAGATTTGGATTGAATTGTTTTGCATTTAACATTGACGTAGTAGTAACAATTATTATCAGGGAACCGTTCACTGAGTTTAAAAATCAAAATTATCGTATTGTAATACATTTTACACTCCATCTGTGTTACTTTCTAACCTAGTCAGGAAACCGATCGACAGTTTGACAGAAGAAAATATGGTATCCCTGCAAATGTTACATGCACATTTGGCGATCTAAAGTGTTCACAAACAAATTATTAATCGACATTCGCTACGGATGTATATACTTATTTTTTATTCAATTGAAAATAAATAAATATTATTACGTCACACGATACTTGAACGCCATTACGATATTTTATATGATATGATACGATATTTTCTTCTGTCAAATCATCGGTTGATTCCCTACTCAGATTAAACACCAAAACGGATCACAATCACCTCACGGGAAATATACGATAATTTCAATTCGGAAACGAGCAGAACGGTTCATTGTACGTACAACATGAGAGAAATGGACTTTTGCCATGGGAAGGAAGATTTGTTGTTTTGTTGGACAGTAAAGTGACCTGTTCTCGCGAGCAGTTTGATTGAATGATTTTACGTAACTGATACAAACAAACATTGGAATATAGGCCCACTCAGTTTTCGTTCATTATCATTTGTGTTTCGGTCAACAGTTCTGCCCTATACTAGATTTGTTTAGTTGGATCACAGATCTCGGTAACTTGTTCGACTTCAATAGTTTTTTGAGCATCGTGATCCGGATATCTCGTTCACTGATGAGCCTTGTCAAATGAACGGGTCGTGAGAACGTCACATCTACGTTCGACCCCAACTGTCGACTCCGACCACGGTAACTAGAATAATACGGTAGGGTTCACGCGCATGGTGCGCAGTAAATCTTGGTGTCAATGACGTCACACAGACATAACAGCTGGTTCATCTGTTACAATGAATGTAGTAATAATCAGTAACTGCTTTTTTTAAATCACTGTTTTCATTAACCACAAACATAATACCCGTTAATAACTATTGTTAATGTTATACAAATACTTTCAATGATAATATTATTAATGAGTATATTATATTAATGTTTGTTTAACGGTTGGTTAGGATTAAAAGGTAGCTCCATCGGCTTGTCCAATTAATCCAAACGACTATGGTCGTTTAGTTTTTATTTGGAAATGTATCAATAAATAACAACTGTCAAGTATTGAAACAGCTGTTTATATTGAGCATAATAAATATAATTTTGTCTTGAATTATTACAGTTATATTACTTTTTTTAATAAAAAAACAGTTCTTTTGTCTGAAAATGTTCTATTTTTATTTAATTTGGCCAAATTTCAGTAATAATAATATAAAATAGTATTATTATAAGTATTTGTTAGTGTTTTAGTAATATTTATTAACCGGTTAAAGCCTAGTCGTTAATGAAAACAGTGATTTAAGAAAAGCAGTTACTGATTATTACTACATTCAGTATAACAGATGAACCAACTGATATGTCTGTGTGACGTCATTGACACCAAGATTTACTGCGCACCATGCGCGTGAACCCTACCGTATTATTCTAGTTACCGTGACTCCGACTGTCAGTCGTCAGTCACTACGTAACTTCACTGCCACAGTATAAGCAATAAATTACATTCCACGGTAATCGAGTCACAAGACTATGATAATTTTATTATCCTTTCACTTTAATTTATATTGATTGAAAAAATCCGAACTTGACCATGAATGTCGAGTATAACTGTGTTGTTGAGATCGAACTATTTAGTTGGTTACATCTTAGAATAACAATTGAAAAACTCTCGAATGGAATTCCCGATCGTAACAAAATTTCCTTCTCGCAGGACGAGAATTATAATTTCCCGGGGAATTCCCGAAATTTCGAGACCCGTCCATCCCTAATATTTATTTATTTCTCAAGTAAATTTTACTGTACATAAATAAAACTTTGCACTTTATCAGAAAACTATGTTCTAAACATAATGAGCAGGCTTCCCACGGTAAAAATATTTCTAGTTTCAGAGCTATAGTACAATAGATTTGTAAATATAAAGATATAAAAATATATTTCTATTTATTTTTATTTTTAAAATTTTTTTTATGTGTGTATATGAAATTACTTTATGCTAGTACTGTAGTACATTGCTTTGCCTAAAAAATGACACTAAAATCATGTCTCTATCTTTATTGAAAGTTATTTTCTAAAGAGTTTCCCGAAATCCTACAAAATGCCCTTTTGAGGGACGGTCTTTTTCAGCTGGTGCTATGTTATATCACTGATAAAAAAAAAATTTCACACAAAAAATGCCCATAAAATTAATGGTCCTAAAAGGGTTAAATCAATTGTTATGATTTGTTTTTTAATAAGTTTTATACTAAACCAGACCAAAAATGGCAGGCTATTTTTAAATTTTCTCTAGGCTTATAAGTTTTGTAATTTCCTCAAGGTATATTTCCATTTTAGCATTTTATCCCACTTAGCTAAATTGTATACTTTTTAAAGGTTTAAAGTAAATACTTTTTTGTGCAAAAAATGTCAAAAATCATACCCTGAGAATAAATAAAATGTTACCAATTCTCTAGTTATTGGTTCTAGTTATTGGACATATTGTATGTCATTTTATAGATTTTTAGGGTGTTTGCCTAAAAATCTATAAAATGTTTGCCACATAATTTGTTGATTCACTGGCATAAAGGTATTAGAAACATTTTCTGAGACATTCTCAAAAAGTACTAATATCATATGGCATATGTAAAGTTTTGCCCCCATGCCATGAGGGCCACCGGTGTACCTCATCAATAACTTCACAAAATGGTGGCAAAAGACCGGATGTCGGCTATTTCTGTACTCGGGGGGGGGGGGGGGGGGGGGGGGGGGTCATTTCCGGTTACATGGATCAGAGAACTCGGAACAATGAATATTGCACTTTACCGTAGAAATAGCTGTGGCGCCAGGCTGAAATCTAGTGAGGGCAACGTGTTAAAAACTGTGTGCATTTTCAAAACTGAAATGAGTTAAGTAAAAATGATTAAAACTATTTAAATCATTAACAAAGCAAAACATTATTTAATAGGTATCAACCCCTATACCCCTATACCCTATAACCCGCCTATACACGTACAGTGGTATTGACCCACCCGCCCGCCTATACACGTACAGTGGCATTGACCCACCTGCCCCCTTGTCACATGTATGGGCGGGTGGGTGGGTCAACACCACTGTACGTGTATGGGTGGGTGGGTGGGTCAACACCACTGTACATGTATGGGCGGGTGGGTGGGTCAACACCACTGTACGTGTATGGGCGGGTTGGTGGGTCAACACCACTGTACATGTATGGGCGGGTGGGTGGGTCAACACCACTGTACATGTATGGGCGGGTGCACTAAAATCTTTGAGTTTAATTCTTGCGATCTTTGAGTTTCAATCTTGTGATCTTTGAGTTTCAATCTTGCCATCTTTGAGTTTTAATCTTGCGAATTGAGTTTAAATCTTGCCATCTTTGATTTTTATTCTTGAGATCTTTCAGTATCAATCTTGCGATCTTTGAATTTCAATCTTGCCATCTATGAGTTTAAATCTTGCGATCTTTGAGTTTCAATCATGCGATCTTTGAGTTTCAATCTTGCGATCTTTTAGTTTCAAACTTGCTATCTTTGAATTTCAATCTTGCAATCTTCGAGTTTCAATCTTGCGATCTTTGAGTTTCAATCTTGCGATCTTTGAGTTTCAATCTTGTGATCTTTGAGTTTCAATCTTGCGATCTTTGAGTTTCAATCTTGCGATCTTTGAGTTTCAATCTTGCTATCTTTAAGTTTCAATCTTGCGATCTTTGAGTTTCAATCTTGCGATCTTTGAGTTTCAATCTTGCGATATTTGAGTTTCAATCTTACGATCTTTGAGTTTAAATCTTGCGATCTTTGAGTTTCAATCTTGCGATCTTTGAGTTTCAATCTTGCGATCTTTGAGTTTCAATCTTGCGATCCTTTAGTTACTCAGAACCAAGAACCGATTTCAGTAAAGAACCGAACCGGAACCGAAAAAAAAATGGAACCAACTCATCACATACAAATTGGATTACCAACAATTAATTGGATTGGACTGTTAAATGTTGGTCTATTGCGAGTCAACTGTACATATAAACATTACAATTAAGTAAGTCTCAAAATAAAATGTTATTAAAAATTGTAGTTTGTATTGTAGCATATATTTTCTCAACACCAGTATGTATTTTATGATGCACGATTAATACTTGTGTTTTACAATGAATAATTTTGACTGATATTTACAGGTACCCAACACTTTAGAAATAGCTTTCGTAAAACATGGTGGCAATCAGTTTCCTGGACTATTCCTTTTTACTGGACCAGCCCGAATGATGAGACCAGTGTTCAATCTTGCTGCAAAGAAAGTTGAACTAATTGGAACGTTTGAGCAAGTCTACTTGGATATTTGCATTACACAGAAAGAATTTCATCCTAATGTGAGTTAAATATGGATATAATTAGTTATTCTGAACATTCTTTTAGTTCTATTGTAATATTTTATTCTCAAGATATTAGTGAATAGGAAACTTATTACCATATTTTGTTTTTAACCCTAGATATAGGGTTTAAAATTATACTAAATTCATATACAAATGTACACATCTTGAAAGTGGACTTAGAGTTAATAATATTATTTTCCAATTGTTGGTGGTCTTTGCAGAAATTACACAGTACCTGCCCCTCCACACATTAAAATGATGTTAACCCATTGTGGGCGAGAGCCTCAGCATATGCATCATTGCGGACAGTAGACTGAAGGCTGAAAGATGCATATCCTGCATCATAGATCTTTATTTAACACAAACTGTTTGTAGTTCTTATTGTCGCTAGAAAGCGTTTGAATACTGTCTTAATAGTTATTTTTAACTCTGGTAGTTAGCGCTCACAAGTGTACACAATGTTTTTCGTTTGTTTTAGTAAATGAGAAATAGTTACATGTAAGTATTATATGTACATTATATAAGTATTTGTACCTAAGAATATACATAACAAATCAGTAAATACATGTTCCTTCTGAGACCCATCCCCCCCCCACCAAAACTGGGAAGCGTGCCAACCGGGGGATGGCTCAAAACAAGTCGAGCGATGGGATCACGGGTGGCAGTTGGAGGGTCAAAATAACACTCGGCAGCTGAGCAAAACTAATTTTATTATTAAGAAAACAAACTGGCAGGCAGAAGGCCACAACAAAAAAGGCAGAAGGCCACAATAAAAATAGGCAGAAGGCCACAATATAAATTCTCACTTAAATAAATAATAACAAACACTAAAATTACCAAGATACTACACAATAATAACAAACGCTATAAATACCACAAACTCTACAAATACCAAAATTTAACAATTAATCAACTACAGGGTGTATGGCCTATCTGCAGTTTAGCCTGAGACACCCCAAAACGTAAGAAAAATATTAAGCCCCAAATAAAAGTGAAAATTTAGAAAACTTTTGGATCACAACACTTAAACCGGCAATTTAGCCCACACATCCCTTGATTCCACCGGGCCAGGGAGTAAGCCGGAATCCCTGGGCAGCTCCGAATTAAAAAAACTAAAAGCACAATAATCCCCTTTTGGTGAAGAATTTAAAAATTAAACAATTTAAAAGAAAATATAACACGGTACCGTAGTAAAAAGTCACTTCAAGACATCTATTATCCCCTGACATCAATAATACCAAAACACGAAATAAATAAATAAATAACTAAATCACTAGGCCTAAACATAATAATCAACGATAACATAACTTAACCATAGGGACCTAACAAAATATAAAATCTAAAAAAATATAACAATACAATAAACTAATTAAATAAATAACAATAAATATCAACGTTTTCTTTTCTTTTTTTTTTTTTCTTAAATTTTAATATATAATTCCTAGCAATGTCCCCATGGCTGTTTCGTCACTTTCAGTCTTTAGGCCTAGGCCTCAATAAAATAGTTCCACCACCATTCTTCTTTTTTATTTTTCACTTTTGTTTTTTCTTTTATGCTTCACTATCAAAACCCCCAGCTCAGCCGCCGGGAAACTACATAGAACGCACTGACCTGAGGACAGAAGACTTCTACCACCACAGATGTAGAGCGGATAGCTGGCGACTCCAGACTCCAACATGGTCCTCAGGCCAGGCTAGCAGTGCAGATGGTAGACAATCCCCGGACGGCAGGCCGAGGGCTGAAAGTCCCACTCAAGGACCCTGGACTGCAAGGTCAAACACAGCCATTAAACACAGTCCAGCCATCACAACAAAATATTACACATAACAACTGATATAAGAAATGGCAACAAAACAGGAACAGACAAAATTGTACATGATTAAAGCACACTAGAAAATAAAAAGGCCTATTTTTAGGCTATGAAAATTTATGTTGGAAAACAGATTTAAAACAAATTACAACTTAACAAATTATAAAAAACGTAATTACGTATATGGAACTAAAATTGACAAACTGAAAACCAGGCTATGGATACATGAGCAATAGGTTATAACATGAAAATCAAAGAGTACAGCTAGGCTAGGTTATTGGCAAAGAACAAAAAATATGGTAAATCGGTAACTACAACTGTAAAAAGGCTCAATAAACGTTATACAGAATTACAATTGAAAATAAAGGCAGATATAAAAAGCATTAACGGTAATTAACGGTAAAAATTAACATGGAGCACATGGGTCAAACCTAGGTTAACACACCTAGACAAAGAATATAAATTAGACAAAACCCTGAAAACACCAGTAAGCCCGTTGAATATTATTTAAACAAAAGTATTTTCACCAAAAGGGTGATTAGATATTAAAACTTACAAAAGAACACTTACGTTTTGGGAACCTTAGCCTAACATAGTAATCTCAGCAGGCAGAGCCAAAGACAAAAATGACCGCCAACCTGACAGACGAAGGCTCCAGAGAAACTAGAACTACTCGAACAATCTAGAAGACGGCCAACCTGACCGAAGCTGCTGGAAACCGGAACGAAACGGAACTGGGCCAACGGCCACCAACTACGCGAAACGCAGGGCAAAAGCGAATCTCAGGCAGCCTGGCAGACAACGACTAAAAAAAAACGTAATGTACCGGTCAAAGACCCGGTACAACCTCCCTCTGCAAACCTCAACACACCCAGGCAGGGGAGAACACTCGGTACCTCAGGGAACCCAGAGAAGACGAAGACCTCCGAAGAGTGGTGTTCCAAGGACGTCCAAGAGAAACTAAGAGGGAAAACCCCTCGAACAGGGAGCAAACTACCCTGACTGTCGGGCCCGACAAGAAAGAAGAGAGAAAGAAGACTCTCTCAGAACAGCCACCTAGGGCGCAGAGGTGATCAATCTCTTTGCCCCAAGAAACCCCCAGGAACACCAACTCCTGGACCAACCGTTCCCCGGAAAGCCTTAAGCTGGGACACATGGGCTTTCCTAAACACCCTGCCTGACTGGGGATCAACCAGCAGAGCAGTCACCGGTGACAAAAACCTATCGATGCGGTGGGGACCAGACCACCGATAGCACAACTTTGCAGCTCTTCGTTCCGCGGCCGAACTGACCGGGTGAGCCTGACAAAGAACCAGATCTCCAACCTGAAAAGGGTTAGGAGTACGACCCTTATCATACCTCCTCCTCACTCTCTCTCTAGCACGTAGCAGGTTGCGCTGAGCAGCCCGCCACGTGGACACTACGTCAGTGGCACCTGGCGTAGGTAGAAGATCCTCTAGCCTCCACAAGTTGGACAAAGGGTTGTTAGGAGGGTAGCCATGTAGAATCTCGAAGGGAGTGGCATTGTGACTCTCATGCTTGGAAGAATTAAAAGCAAGCTGGAGCCAAGAGAGACTCTCATCCCAGGTGTTCTGCTTCTCAGCATGGAAGGTAATAAGGGCAGACCGAAGATTGCGGTTGAACCGCTCTGCATGAGAAGGCTGTGGGTAATAAGGAGAGGTAGTCACATGCCTGATACCATTGCCAAAACATAACCTACGAAACTCGTGTGAGGTAAACTGGCTACCGTTGTCGGACACAAGAGTGGAAGGCACACCAAAGTGCTGGAAGAGTTGGGACTGGAGAGCACGGATGGTGAGCTTAGCCGTAGCACTCCGAAGTGGGAAAAGCCAAACGAACTTCGAGAAAGCATCCACACAAACAAGTAGGTAGGAGCTACCTGACTTGCTACGGGGAAAAGGACCCACGTAGTCGATGAACACCTTCTCAAAAGGACGCTCTGCCACCTCAGAAGATAACAACCCTAACCTTGCATTCTGACTAGGCTTGCTGAGAGAGCACAGGTGACAAGCCCGCACTCTGCTAGCAACATCCCGGTCCATGCCCTTCCAGATGAAGTACCTACGAATCTTAGCGATGGTCTTATGAATGCCAAGATGACCGCCCACAAGAGAAGAGTGATAATATTGAAAGACCATCGGTACTAGATGACTAGGCAGCACTACACGGGGTTCACCCCTCTGTCGAGGACGGCAACAGAGTACCCCTTTGGACAGAAAATAGGGAGGGTGGGCACCTCCCTCTTGAAGCTCACCTAAGATGACTGACAGCTCAGGATCTTTCTGCTGATGGGACAGTAGGTCGTCAAAAGCCAGAGGAAAATCCAGAAGAACAGCACCACACTGAGCAACAGCCTCAGTCGGTGGATCACTGGGTTCATGGTACATGCGGGAAAGAGCATCCGCGATGACATTCTGGGTACCCCTAAGATGTTGAACTCGGAACTTAAAGGCAGAAATTTTGACCACCCAGCGACCAATTTTCCCAAGCTGTCTGGGATGGGCTAGAAGCCAAGACAGTGCCTGATTGTCCGTCTCCAGCAAGAACTCAGCGTGTTCCAAGAAACGCCGAAACTTGTCCGTACCGAAGACAACAGCCAGACACTCTAACTCATAGATGGAAGAAGCTTTCTGTTCCTGGTGAGACAACGTCCTCGAAGCAAAAGCGATGGGCTGCCTGACCCCATCAAACTCCTGAGAAAGAACAGCAGCAATGGCGGAGGAGGAGGCATCAGTCTGAAGAATAAATTCTCTGCTGAAATCAGGCATACGCAGGACAGGAGGTTGCATGATAGCCTCCTTGAGAGCATCAAAGGCAGTCTGCTGAGCTTGGCCCCACACAAAAGGGACACCTTTCTTTCGCAACTCGTTCAACGGGGCAGCAAGCTCGGCCACGTTAGGGATGAAGCGACGGTAAAAATTCACCATCCCCACAAAACGGGCAATCCCCTTGGCATCTCTGGGAGGAGGAAAATCCCGAATGCCCTGGGTCCTCGCAGGATCTATGCAGACGCCTCGAGAAGAGATAAGATGACCCAGAAAAGAAATCTCAGGACGAGCAAAAGTGACTTTCTCTGGATTGACGGTAAGGCCAGCTGATTTGAGGCGACTAAGAACTTCCTCCAGATGTTGCAGGTGTTCCCCGAAAGTCTCACTGTAGACAAGAAGATCGTCCAGGTAATTGAAAACAAACTTGAACTTCACATCATGGAAGATGGAATCAAGCAGACGAGTAAGAGTCTGGGCACCCACAGCAAGACCCATAGGAACCCTAGTGAACTGATAGAGATTCCAGGGAACACAGAAGCTAGTCATGGGCCGTGATTCCTTCTTCAATGGAATCTGATGGTAGGCCTGGTTCAAATCAAACACACTGAAAAACTTAGCCTTACCGAACCAATCAAACGCAGAATGCAAATCAGGCAGAGGTACCGAGTCAATAGCGACCTTAGCGTTGAGCCTCCGATAATCCATCACAAGCCTAGACTTACCATTAGGCTTGGGCACAAGAAAAGCTGGACTGGCATAAGCAGAACGAGACGGTTCAATCACACCCTTGCTCAGAAGATCCTCAATCATAGCCCTCATAACCTCCATCTTTGGGGGAGCAAGTTTGTACGGATGACTTCTAACTGGCTAAGAATCGGTGAGGTGGATCTCATACTCCAGAAGAGAAGTGACCCCAAGCTCAGCCGTAAGCACATCAGGAAACCGCAAACACAGCCTCCTAATGGCCTCCGCCTGCTCAGGGGGGAGATGACCAACCGGATCCACCTTGGGTTGTTCGGGCTCACAACCCACCTCTCTGACTGCAGGAGGGCAGTCAGAATCACCTACTAGAGGCACCAAAACTCGCCGATTAAACTTGAAAAATATCTGGCGCTTCTGGAGGTCAAGCACCATACCACTCTTAGAAATAAAGCTACTGTGGAGGCAACCCCCCGCGCTGAGCGTTTCCCGCCCCACGACCTCGAGCACGTGGACAGTCACGTCGAATGTGACCAGGTTGGCCACAAGCAAAACACACAACAGGAGGCCGAGAACCACGACCCTCCACTGGCTGACTCACACCTACAGACATAGCTGGTCGACGGGTGGGAAGAGCACGATGACTCTCAGAATCCCTCCCTTGCTGGTCTGAGAACTGCACGCTGCGCGAAAAAGTGGTATGGTGCTTGACCTCCAGAAGCGCCAGATGTTTTTCAAGTTTAATCGGCGAGTTTTGGTGCCTCTAGTAGGTGATTCTGACTGCCCTCCTGCAGTCAGAGAGGTGGGTTGTGAGCCCGAACAACCCAAGGTGGATCCGGTTGGTCATCTCCCCCCTGAGCAGGCGGAGGCCATTAGGAGGCTGTGTTTGCGGTTTCCTGATGTGCTTACGGCTGAGCTTGGGGTCACTTCTCTTCTGGAGTATGAGATCCACCTCACCGATTCTCAGCCCGTTAGAAGTCATCCGTACAAACTTGCTCCCCCAAAGATGGAGGTTATGAGGGCTATGATTGAGGATCTTCTGAGCAAGGGTGTGATTGAACCGTCTCGTTCTGCTTATGCCAGTCCAGCTTTTCTTGTGCCCAAGCCTAATGGTAAGTCTAGGCTTGTGATGGATTATCGGAGGCTCAACGCTAAGGTCGCTATTGACTCGGTACCTCTGCCTGATTTGCATTCTGCGTTTGATTGGTTCGGTAAGGCTAAGTTTTTCAGTGTGTTTGATTTGAACCAGGCCTACCATCAGATTCCATTGAAGAAGGAATCACGGCCCATGACTAGCTTCTGTGTTCCCTGGAATCTCTATCAGTTCACTAGGGTTCCTATGGGTCTTGCTGTGGGTGCCCAGACTCTTACTCGTCTGCTTGATTCCATCTTCCATGATGTGAAGTTCAAGTTTGTTTTCAATTACCTGGACGATCTTCTTGTCTACAGTGAGACTTTCGGGGAACACCTGCAACATCTGGAGGAAGTTCTTAGTCGCCTCAAATCAGCTGGCCTTACCGTCAATCCAGAGAAAGTCACTTTTGCTCGTCCTGAGATTTCTTTTCTGGGTCATCTTATCTCTTCTCGAGGCGTCTGCATAGATCCTGCGAGGACCCAGGGCATTCGGGATTTTCCTCCTCCCAGAGATGCCAAGGGGATTGCCCGTTTTGTGGGGATGGTGAATTTTTACCGTCGCTTCATCCCTAACGTGGCCGAGCTTGCTGCCCCGTTGAACGAGTTGCGAAAGAAAGGTGTCCCTTTTGTGTGGGGCCAAGCTCAGCAGACTGCCTTTGATGCTCTCAAGGAGGCTATCATGCAACCTCCTGTCCTGCGTATGCCTGATTTCAGCAGAGAATTTATTCTTCAGACTGATGCCTCCTCCTCCGCCATTGCTGCTGTTCTTTCTCAGGAGTTTGATGGGGTCAGGCAGCCCATCGCTTTTGCTTCGAGGACGTTGTCTCACCAGGAACAGAAAGCTTCTTCCATCTATGAGTTAGAGTGTCTGGCTGTTGTCTTCGGTACGGACAAGTTTCGGCGTTTCTTGGAACACGCTGAGTTCTTGCTGGAGACGGACAATCAGGCACTGTCTTGGCTTCTAGCCCATCCCAGACAGCTTGGGAAAATTGGTCGCTGGGTGGTCAAAATTTCTGCCTTTAAGTTCCGAGTTCAACATCTTAGGGGTACCCAGAATGTCATCGCGGATGCTCTTTCCCGCATGTACCATGAACCCAGTGATCCACCGACTGAGGCTGTTGCTCAGTGTGGTGCTGTTCTTCTGGATTTTCCTCTGGCTTTTGACGACCTACTGTCCCATCAGCAGAAAGATCCTGAGCTGTCAGTCATCTTAGGTGAGCTTCAAGAGGGAGGTGCCCACCCTCCCTATTTTCTGTCCAAAGGGGTACTCTGTTGCCGTCCTCGACAGAGGGGTGAACCCCGTGTAGTGCTGCCTAGTCATCTAGTACCGATGGTCTTTCAATATTATCACTCTTCTCTTGTGGGCGGTCATCTTGGCATTCATAAGACCATCGCTAAGATTCGTAGGTACTTCATCTGGAAGGGCATGGACCGGGATGTTGCTGGCAGAGTGCGGGCTTGTCACCTGTGCTCTCTCAGCAAGCCTAGTCAGAATGCAAGGTTAGGGTTGTTATCTTCTGAGGTGGCCGAGCGTCCTTTTGAGAAGGTGTTCATCGACTACGTGGGTCCTTTTCCCCGTAGCAAGTCAGTTAGCTCCTACCTACTTGTTTGTGTGGATGCTTTCTCGAAGTTCGTTTGGCTTTTCCCACTTCGGAGTGCTACGGCTAAGCTCACCATCCGTGCTCTCCAGTCCCAACTCTTCCAGCACTTTGGTGTGCCTTCCACTCTTGTGTCCGACAACGGTAGCCAGTTTACCTCACATGAGTTTCGTAGGTTCTGTTTTGGCAATGGTATCAGGCATGTGACTACCTCTCCGTATTACCCACAGCCTTCTCATGCAGAGCGGTTCAACCGCAATCTTCGGTCTGCCCTTATTACCTTCCATGCTGAGAAGCAGAACACCTGGGATGAGAGTCTCTCTTGGCTCCAGCTTGCTTTTAATTCTTCCAAGCATGAGAGTCACAATGCCACTCCCTTCGAGATTCTACATGGCTACCCTCCTAACAATCCTTTGTCCAACTTGTGGAGGCTAGAGGATCTTCTACCTACGCCAGGTGCCACTGACGTAGTGTCCACGTGGTGGGCTGCTCAGCGCAACCTGCTACGTGCTAGAGAGAGAGTGAGGAGGAGGTATGATAAGGGTCGTACTCCTAACCCTTTTCAGGTTGGAGATCTGGTTCTTTGTCAGGCTCACCCGGTCAGTTCGGCCGCGGAACGAAGAGCTGCAAAGTTGTGCTATCGGTGGTCTGGTCCCCACCGCATCGATAGGTTTTTGTCACCGGTGACTGCTCTGCTGGTTGATCCCCAGTCAGGCAGGGTGTTTAGGAAAGCCCATGTGTCCCAGCTTAAGGCTTTCCGGGGAACGGTTGGTCCAGTTCCGTTTCGTTCCGTGTTCCAGCAGCTTCGGTCAAGTTGGCCTGTCTGTTCACTTGTTCTTTGCAGCGTTCGTCAAGTCATGGTTGCCGGCTGAGAGGCTCCAAAACTCCAGGGTCCTCGAGTAGGACGCTTCTACCCTCGGCCTGCCGTCCGGGGATTGTCTACCATCTGCGCTGCCAGCCTGGCCTGAGGACCATGTATAGAAGCCATTGGTGACCCTTCTGCCCCAGCTACATCTTTGGGTATGAGTCTTCTGTCCTCAGGTCAGTGCTTTCTTTCTTATTTTCCCGGCGGCTGAGCTGGGGGTTGCTGATATAAAAAAGAAAAAAGAAGAAAAAAAAGTTTGTGGAACTTTATGGGGCCTAGGCCTAAACTTGAACAGTGATTTAAGCAACACAGCCATTGGGGACTTATTTATTTATTTTTTTATTAAAGGGAAAAGAAAACGTGAAATACCAAGAACTTTTAATGTTAATATTTATTGTTATTTAGTTTAATTAGTCTATTTTCCTGTTACATTTGTTTAGATTTTTATTTTTGTTAGGTCCCCATTGTTAAATCCTGTTATTATTTATTTAATTGCTTAGGCCTAGTTATTGTTATTTATTTTTTGTTAAGTGTATTAGGGGGGGGGTTTTGAAGTGAATTTTTACTCGACGGTACCGTGTTATATTTTCTTTTAAATTATTTAATTTTTAAACTTTCACCAAAAGGGGATTATTGTTCTTTTGCTTAACTTTTAATTCGGAGCTGCCCAGGGATTCCGGCTTACTCCCTGGCCCGGTGGAATCAAGGGATTCGGGCTAAATTGCCGGTTTAAATGTTGTGATCCAAAAGTTTTCTAAATTTTCACTTTTATTTGGGGCTTAATATTTTCTTACGTTTTGGGGTGTCTCAGGCTAAACTGCAGATAGGCCATACACCCTGTAGTTGATTAATTGTTAAATTTTGGTATTTGTAGAGTTTGTGGTATTTATAGCGTTTGTTATTATTGTGTAGTATCTTGGTAATTTTAGTGTTTGTTATTATTTATTTAAGTGAAAATTTATATTGTGGCCTTCTGCCTATTTTATATCGTGGCCTTCTGCCGTCTTTGATTATGTTAATAGTGGTTTTTTGGTAATAAATTAGTTTCGCTCAGCTGCCGAGTTTTATTTTGGACCCTCCAACTGCCACCCGTGATCCCATCGCTTTACTCGTTTTGAGCCATCCCCCAGTTGGCACGCTTCCCAGCTTTGGTGGGGGGGGGATGGGTCTCACCATCGATCACAGGGAGATTCTGGATCATGGGCGTGAGAGGGTTAGGCAGCTTGTGGTAGCTCAGCTGCAGAAGAGCAGGTGAACCCAAAGAAGTAGTAGGAACGGCAGCTGGAGCCGAACCACAAGCAACCTCAACAGAAACGCCTGCAGGCTCAGAAGGAACCTCAGGCACAGTGAGAGCCGTTGTCTCAGCCTGCGGCCTCGACACGTTAGGCGACAGTGCGAAAATAGGCCGCTGACCCAGACCCGTAGGAGTCGTGGACCCGGAGAGTGCCTGAAAAATCTCATCCAGCCTAGACACACTCTCCAAGATCCACGCCCTATCCGATGGTTCCAACCCCGGTGCCCGGTTGACCAGCCTTAAACGGGCAAGCAGATGCCCCAAACGTGCAAGGCGGCAGGCCCGGTCACGACCCACTGGAGGTTCAAACTGCAAATCTTCCAAAACCCCTTCCCAATCTTCCACCTTACGTTTACAAACCAATAACTCCTCACCAACCTCCAGTAGGTCAGACCAATCCACCGCCGTACCCGCGGACAACTGCTCCCGCAGCAACCTCCGGAGATTCAGAACATCACCCTCCGGAGTCACACCACGCGACCTCAACTCAAATATCAACTCCTCCTTGACCAGGAGGGCAACATTCTGCAGATAGGCCATCTCGCAAAACAAAAGTCTCAACAATATACACAAAAAAACGACAACTCCAGGGTCCAAGACGAACTAAACCCTCAGCCTACCGAGCCACTGCCGACCACTCCAATCCACCCATGAAACCCCTTCAACAAAGTAACCCAGCAGATTGCCTAGTTTTTTTTTTTTTTTTTTTTTTTTTTTTTTTTTTTTTTTTTTTTTTTTTTTTTTTTTTTTTTTTTACAATGCCAAGACACCTTGACGGTAGGACGGCCAACCCTGGCCTACTAACTGGCAAACACCCACCGTCAACAACCAAGAAAGAATTAAATTTTTTTTTTTTTTTTTTTAGGCAACCACGCTCTGCTACCAATTGAGACCCATCCCCCCCCCCCCCCACCAAAGCTGGGAAGCGTGCCAACCGGGGGAGATGGCTCAAAACAAGTCGAGCGATGGGATCACGGGTGGCAGTTGGAGGGTCAAAATAACACTCGGCAGCTGAGCAAAACTAATTTATTATTAAGAAAACAAACTGGCAGGCGGAAGGCCACAACAAAAAAGGCAGAAGGCCACAATAAAAATAGGCAGAAGGCCACAATATAAATTCTCACTTAAATAAATAATAACAAACACTAAAATTACCAAGATACTACACAATAATAACAAACGCTATAAATACCACAAACTCTACAAATACCAAAATTTAACAATTAATCAACTACAGGGTGTATGGCCTATCTGCAGTTTAGCCTGAGACACCCCAAAACGTAAGAAAAATATTAAGCCCCAAATAAAAGTGAAAATTTAGAAAACTTTTGGATCACAACACTTAAACCGGCAATTTAGCCCACACATCCCTTGATTCCACCGGGCCAGGGAGTAAGCCGGAATCCCTGGGCAGCTCCGAATTAAAAAAACTAAAAGCACAATAATCCCCTTTTGGTGAAGGATTTAAAAATTAAACAATTTAAAAGAAAATATAACACGGTACCGTAGTAAAAAGTCACTTCAAGACATCTATTATCCCCTGACATCAATAATACCAAAACACGAAATAAATAAATAAATAACTAAATCACTAGGCCTAAACATAATAATCAACGATAACATAACTTAACCATAGGGACCTAACAAAATATAAAATCTAAAAAAATATAACAATACAATAAACTAATTAAATAAATAACAATAAATATCAACGTTTTCTTTTCTTTTTTTTTTTTTTTTCTTAAATTTTAATATATAATTCCTAGCAATGTCCCCATGGCTGTTTCGTCACTTTCAGTCTTTAGGCCTAGGCCTCAATAAAATAGTTCCACCACCATTCTTCTTTTTTATTTTTCACTTTTGTTTTTTCTTTTATGCTTCACTATCAAAACCCCCAGCTCAGCCGCCGGGAAACTACATAGAACGCACTGACCTGAGGACAGAAGACTTCTACCACCACAGATGTAGAGCGGATAGCTGGCGACTCCAGACTCCAACATGGTCCTCAGGCCAGGCTAGCAGTGCAGATGGTAGACAATCCCCGGACGGCAGGCCGAGGGCTGAAAGTCCCACTCAAGGACCCTGGACTGCAAGGTCAAACACAGCCATTAAACACAGTCCAGCCATCACAACAAAATATTACACATAACAACTGATATAAGAAATGGCAACAAAACAGGAACAGACAAAATTGTACATGATTAAAGCACACTAGAAAATAAAAAGGCCTATTTTTAGGCTATGAAAATTTATGTTGGAAAACAGATTTAAAACAAATTACAACTTAACAAATTATAAAAAACGTAATTACGTATATGGAACTAAAATTGACAAACTGAAAACCAGGCTATGGATACATGAGCAATAGGTTATAACATGAAAATCAAAGAGTACAGCTAGGCTAGGTTATTGGCAAAGAACAAAAAATATGGTAAATCGGTAACTACAACTGTAAAAAGGCTCAATAAACGTTATACAGAATTACAATTGAAAATAAAGGCAGATATAAAAAGCATTAACGGTAATTAACGGTAAAAATTAACATGGAGCACATGGGTCAAACCTAGGTTAACACACCTAGACAAAGAATATAAATTAGACAAAACCCTGAAAACACCAGTAAGCCCGTTGAATATTATTTAAACAAAAGTATTTTCACCAAAAGGGTGATTAGATATTAAAACTTACAAAAGAACACTTACGTTTTGGGAACCTTAGCCTAACATAGTAATCTCAGCAGGCAGAGCCAAAGACAAAAATGACGGCCAACCTGACAGACGAAGGCTCCAGAGAAACTAGAACTACTCGAACAATCTAGAAGACGGCCAACCTGACCGAAGCTGCTGGAAACCGGAACGAAACGGAACTGGGCCAACGGCCACCAACTACGCGAAACGCAGAGCAAAAGCGAATCCCAGGCAGCCTGGCAGACAACGACTAAAAAAAACGTAATGTACCGGTCAAAGACCCGGTACACTTGTTAAATAAATTCAATGAACAATAGTAGAATGTTAACTGTTGGTGTGCGGCAAACCGTATCGGGACTGGCTGGTGCTGTCAATCTCCAACCGCCAGGCCGAGCATGCTTTGAGTTTTCTCCGCAATGTGCTAATTTGGATTAGACATTTAATTAGCCAAGCCTTAAAATGTGAAAGTTTTAAAAGGCTTTCTCCAACTTAAAGAAGAGACTATTTGAAAAATTAGACGTTTAGTTGATGTATGTTTCAAGGGTGTGTTGCAAAGAACTTAAATAGCATAACAAAACTTGAGTTACATAATTTTATTTACATTATTAGTTAAAATAGTTGTTATTGAATAATAATGTCATGTTTTAGGTTTAAATTTTGGCTTTTACTGTCAATATGAATGCTTTTCAAGCATCATAGAAAGTTACTTATGTACCTGACTCTTATCATTTTGTTTACTTGCTAGTAAAAGTGACTGTTCTCTACTGACATCAGTACTGACTGGTAACTGTGGTTAGTACTTATTTAGCTCTGTCCACTACAGCTTCACCTTGATCCTCTCGTAATTTGAAAATAATTATGATTAATCATACTCTTAGACTGCTGAGTATTTTGTCAATTTCCATTATTGGAGCCAAAATACCCAGGTCTAGAGCTAAATTTAATCTGACTTTGAATCAGAGCAGTGACAGACATTTCTTGTAGAACTGTTCAGTAACAGGTGTTATAAACCACCAACTGCTATGCATGGATGGATCAAATCAGCAAATCGCCTTACATCTTTTGTCCAACTGTACATCTGTACTTAACTGACTGTAATAAAAGCATCATATTATTATGTTGTATTATCATATTATTATGTACATATGTTGTAATGCTACATGGTTGAGTTTATTATAATTCTATCCTCAATTACAGGTCACAACTCATCAAGAATTATCAAAGGATAGTTTCTTAAGTAACCTGGCATGTCTAATTCCAATGCCTGATTGCAATCAGAGTCCCCGTAACATGTACCAATGTCAGGTTAGTTTTTATATATTATTAGTTTCATATATTTTAAAAAGTAATTAATTTATTTCAGCAGTACAACAAATTTTGACAATTTGTGGATCAGAATCAGAATGATTTATTCAGTATCATCACGACATGAATTGGTGTTACTGTACATACATACATACATATCCGGAAACCCGCTCCAGTTCACTCCTGGGTTCGGGCGTTCACCAAGCCTCTCCATTCCTGTTTGTTATTCCACATCTCTCTTCTCATCACCTCCCCCCACACAACCCCCCTCTTCTCCACATCGACTTTCACGCCATCCAACCATCTTCCCCTAGGTCTTCCTCT
>JAQJVL010002075.1:0-124037 GCA_035578905.1 Stictocephala bisonia
AGTGAACTCATGTTGATTGTGTTTGTAGGAGGATCACTAGAGTTTCATATACAATATGGAATTTACGATAGATTGTTGGACAAAAATATCTCAAGATAAGCTTATTTTGCTTTCTTCCTATCCCTACATGATGGTCTAATGGCCTCATGTCTATAATTGTGTGGAGACGATGACCTAGCTGCACTCAACGATATTCACTCTATCTATGCACCAAAATATTCATCAGAACGCAATGTTACTATTAGCGCACTGATGAGTCCGGGCCTTACTCAGGTGTATATAAAATTGACAATTCCTATTTAGTTAAAACAAATCAATGGAAATAAAACATTCTTGATTCTAATCTACTACCTCATTTGGAAACTGCATTTGTTGAATTTTAAACTAATAGATAATTTATTATAACTTACCATTGGGTATACGGTCGAAGCACTGTAGAAGATTTATAGAAGCAAACACTTAAAATAATTCAGATCAAACGTTCTACACCTATAATTGATATTAATTAATGAGTGAAGTGAAACAAAATGGCGATTACCTCGGGTCGGCGCAGATGATTGAGCAGCTACCCCACAAGGGAAAATAGTGAGGGGAAATACCATACAAAATTACGTACCTTATACATTATACCATACCCTTAAAGCTTACACACAACAGGATCCGAGTAGTACCGATTACGTTATTTAGACAATGACAATGTGTTGTTAGCAAATAATAACTAATATAAAAAATAACTTATTAATCCCATAAGTTTCAATCCCCCCTAAGTAGCCCTACTGTATTTATTTGTGTTATTAGGCCTACTGCTGTGTAATTTGATAGGATTATAGACCTAGGAAGACTAAAGTTCATTTGTTTAAGTTCTAACATATATTTATCAATGCCAGTAACTAACCAAGCTTGAAAATTGCCTAAAGATAAAAGTAGGGTAAGTCACCCAGTCTTTGATAGCATACTAGAGTTAGAGTTTGATAGTCCAAGCCATTTTGTCTATCATTAAGTGCCTAGATCACAATAACCATATGTTTTGAGTTTAAAAAAAAGCCCACTTCTTCTTCAATAGTGTCTACTGTTTTTCTGTTATCTGCTTGGGAAAGAGTTTTGGAGGGAGATTCTGAAGAATCTGAGAAGACTTTATTGACAAATTATAGTTGAAAAGAGGTAAGTAGGTTTTATCCAATTTAATCGTTTTTACTTAAAAGATTAAAGTAACTGTTAATTGTGTCTCATTAGAGTCTCCTTTAAATTCTCTTTCTTTTAGTTTAACTTCCAGCAGACAACTCAAAACCATAAGGTCTGATTCAATTACTGGTATAAAAATTGTTGGTAACCTAATGTTTGATAACCCATATCAAACACTAGCCGATACATTTTTCTAGTGTTTGATAGCATGTTTGATGACACAAGTGAACTCTGAATTGCAGACTACTGTATGTTGAAACAGGCGGCTATAACTTTACTGACTGTACTGAACATCGGGCTAATAATTTGTTGAATTATTTTTCAGATGCCACAAAAAAAAAAAAAAAAACCAACATTTACTTACTCGCGATGAGCAGCTACTGGCCGCCTTGGATACTGTAAAGAAAGGGGAATCAGTGAACGCTGCTAGTAAACGTTTTGGCATCCCGCAATCAACATTGGCATACAAGGCTAGTGGGAAGACCCCCATTGAGAGAAAAATGGGTCCACAACCTGTCTTAGGAGTAGAAGCCGAAACTATGCTTGCTAATTGGATCAAAGGTCTGGCAATAAAAGGATTTCCCGGTAAGTAGACTCAATCTTATAACGTATGTGCAGCAGATCGTGAAAGATCTTCATTTGGAAAACAAGTTTCCAAATGGAATGCCTGGAAAACAAATAGCTGAATCTTTTCATAAAACGCCATCCACAAATCAAACCTGAAAAACTTAGTAAAGTCAGGGCAAATGTGACTGAAGAATTTATCAGATCATGGTTTACTGAAGTTAAAGATTACTTTGAGGAAAACAACTTAACTGAGGTTCTTTCTGATCCTACACGAATCTTTAACCTAGACTAAACAGCATTCTTGCTGTGCCCTAAAACAGGTAAAGTGTTAGGCATTAAAGGCCAAAAAAATGTTTATGAAGTGCATGAAGGAAGTGACAAGGAAAACCTAACTGTGCTGTGCAATGTTAATGCAAGTGGTGCAATTGCTCCTACTTTAGTAATATTTCCTGGGCAGAGATTGCCTCAATCTTATAGATTACACGTTCCTGATGACTGGGTTGTATCTAACTAAGTCAGACAACGGTTTGGGTGACAGGGGAAGTGTTTTATGAATATTTTGCCTACATTTTTTTTTATCATGGCTTGTGAACAATGGCACGACATTTCCGGTAATAATGTTTTTTGGATGGCCATACTACACATCTCACCTACCACTTGAGCGTGTTCTGTGCAGAAAAAAACATTATTTTGGTTTCACCGCCACCTAACAGCACCTATATGATGCAGCCATTAGATGTTTGCAGTGTTTGGGCCTATAAAAAAGAGTGGGCATCAGTGGTAAGGAAATGGCGACTGACTGCCGATGAAGAAAGGCTTACAAAATTAAATTTCTCACTACTTTTGAAAGAAGTCATTGATAAGACTGTAAAATTAAAAACAGTTATCAATGGATTTAGAAGGTGTGGCCTTTCACCGTTCAATCCAGAATCTGTTGATTATTCTAAATGTGACATATTGAACGCAGAATCTTGCACGACAACAGAATCTTCAATTCCTAGTATGACACATCTCAATCCATATTCTACCAAAAGTTTGTCACATTCAAATGAAGACTGTCTGTGTTATTTTGAACAATTTATCAACACAGACATTGAAAAAACTTGAACGAAACATACAAAGCATTTACTCCAGTCTGGCTTGGAAATGACACAGCACATGACCTATATGTAGCTTGGAAGAAAGCTAAAGACAATTTATCAAAAGAAAACCAAACAGGTAGACCTAGGACCACTGATTCTATAACAAGTACTACTGAGCTACAAAACACTTGTTATGACTATGTTGAGACAAGTGAACAACAGGAAAATGTTACAATACAACCTCCGAGTCCACTTCATTTGATAGAGAAACCACAGCCATGTACAAGTAAAGAACCTGAAAAAAAATACTAGGCAGGAAAAACTAGCTAAGGTGCTATCACCTGTTACAGATGGCCAAAATGTACCATCACCTTTTAAAAAAATTTTAATCTGGCCTGGAACACCAACTAAAAACAAGAAAAAGGTTAAGAAAACCAAAATAAAACTGCCAGCTGTAGTTTCAAGTAAACAGTGGCAAGATTTTGAAGAGAGTAGAAGAGAGAAAAAGAAAAAGGAGCCATTGGAAAAGGAAGAAAGAAAGAAAAGGAGGGAACAAAATAAAAATAAACCTAAAAAAGCTAAGAAGAAATTGATTTTTGAAGAGGAAGAAGACTGGATTTGCAAAGTATGCAATAAAAGGTACTCCTCAGAATTAATTTGTAAGATAAGACATCGTTGGATAGAATGTGATGTATGCAAGAATCAATACCATTACAAGTGCATCCCAAAGAAACATCTTGATTACTTCGGAATCGAAGAAAGTGACGAGGATGAGGATTAACTACTGTTCAACCGTCACCTTTGCGCTAATGATTTTGATTCTGATGCAGACCCTCTAGTGTTAAGTGAAGATGAAGAATATAATTTGAAAATATGTGTTTTTAGTCTTGTAAATAGTGTATATAACTTTTGATTTAAAAATTAATGTTACAGCTGTGTTTATTGAAAATTCTGTATAATAACTAAGGGCATATGGTGATATGAAATAGGCCTATTAACAGTACAAGCTATACATGAAAACCACACTTCATTGGTAGGTAGGCCTAAGTACATTTTTAAAAATATTTAGGCTGTTTAAGTTGGTCAGTTTTAGCTATCAAACACTGGGTAAACTGTTACCAAATATTGCATTATTTATATCAAACCCTGGAAAAATGCATTTTTATTGTCATTAAATAAATTTACTTTTAATTAAGCCATCTTAACTAACATTATTGATACCCAATAAATCAGAACTAAACGAGGAAAAAATGAACTAATTGTGATTATTCTGGCATGAATGGTTACGGAGAAAAATATGTTTATTTTGATTGAATTATTAAACTATCAAACACTGGGTGACTTACCCTATACTACCAAGGCTAATTTGGTAATCCAAATAAATACACTTATTGTTTTTAAATTATTTTTATTTAATTCTACATATGGTTAAATAAAATATAAGAACTACATTTTTTAGGTAGGCCTATCTGAAACGAAATCATAAAACTAACGAAATTTGAACTTATGAATAACAAAATTGCATTAAAAATCATACAGACATCTCAATAATAGTAAATATACTACAACAAACATATTAATTATTATTTAAACTTACTTAAATAGGTTATTTAACGAGTTTTTAGGAATGAATACATGAAAAAACACAAAATAGATATGAAATAGAAATCCATAAAACAGCACAATATTCTAGTATGTAATAAATTGACTGATAGTTGACAAATAAATATAGGCTTTCATTTTTTTAATCGCTGTCGGAACATGAACTCAAATCAAAATCTACTTCTTCATTAGTAGGCTGAAAACCAGGCCCGGACTGGACCACCGGGACGCGTCCCGGTGCGCCCTCGCGGTAGGGCGCCTAGTAACAAAAATATTCACGCCAAATATTTTCACTGCCTTAGCGGTGAGAATATTAAAATGCATATTTTAACGTAATAAACACCACCTCCTACCTACCTAGTTATTCAGTAATTATTCAGAATAATTAGGTGGGCTTAAAACTTGCATTACCTTAGTAAGGTAAAGTACATTCATAAGCGATTTCAGATGAAGGGAAGAGAGTCAGAAGAGGAATCAGATAATGAACTAGATCACGAAGACTTTGAAGGTGGCGACGAAGATAAATTTGACCTAGACTCGGTAAAGTGTACTGAAGCAAAGACCTGTAACTTAAATAAAACATAAAGAAATTATAATAAAGTTGTTAGACTTTTAATAAACATTGTAAAAAGGTAACACTTATTTTCTTAAGAAAATTAAGTCAAAAACACACATGATAAACATTATCATATGGTTAAATACAACATGTTAGTTTAAATTCAATATGCCCTCAAACTAACGTGCTCCAGAAGGTTCTTCAGTCTTGTAACCGACATACCCTTCGTAAGAAAATCAGCAAGCTGCTCATGTCCAGCAACATGTCGCACATCAAATGTTCCTGCAAGGAATTGTTCACGAACATACTGGTACCTCACATGGATGTGTTTTGAGCGTTTATGGAAGTCCCCAGCATTTCATGCTAGTCGAACGGCCCCAGCATTGTCCACAAAAAGAACAGCGTTGATCTTATGTCCATACATTTCATTCAACATACTTTGCAGCCATACAATCTGTTTAGTAGCCTCACTTGCAGCAACAAATTCTGCTTCTGTTGTTGACACAGTAACACAATGTTGCTTAACAGAAGACCAACTAACGATGCCCCCAGCAAACATACACAGATACCCAGTGCGTGATTTTCTTGTTTCATCATTTGCAAAGTCTGCATCACTATAGCAATGTGGAATATTCTGACCTTTTGAATAAGTCAACTTGTAGTCCATTGTTCCTTTGAGATAGCGGAAAATCCTCTTCACATCACTCCATGCTTTCATAGAAGGAGAATTCAACTTCTGTGCAACCATATTTACTGCACAGCTTATGTCTGGTCTTGTATTGGTGATGTACATCAGACTGCCCACAGCTTCTCGGAAAGGAACACTTTTAGGTAAAGGTTTGTCTTCCTCCGATGATTCTTCATGCTTTAAACATAAAGGAGTGCCAACAGGATTACAGTCTGCCATCCTGAACCTCTCTAGTACACTCTTGATGTACAACTTCTGACTCAAAGAAATTCTGCCCTCAGCTCTGTGAATTTCCATCCCGAGGTAAGTTTCAGGATCAGTAACTTTCAGCTTGAATTCATGTTCTAATTCCACAATAAAATCAGATACCTCTTGTTTATTTGAGCCAGCAATCAGACCATCATCCACAAAAATTACTATATACATTTTTGTACCATTCTTGTTACGAATATACAAACATGGGTCAGCAATACTTTGGCTAAAACCTTTCTTAAGCATACTTTCCTTAAGAAGTTTACTCCAACATCTTGGACTTTGTTTTAGGCCATACAAACTGCGTTTGAGTTTCCAAACTCTCCCACTCTTGTCATTATAACCTTCAGGTTGCCAAGTATAAATGTCTTCATTCAGTTTTGAATAAAGGAATGCAGTCTTCACATCAAATTGTTTCAAGTGAAGGTCCTCTTGAACAGCCACATTCAAAAGACATCTTATTGTATCCCATCTTGCTACAGGGCTAAAGGTTTCGTTGTAATCTTCGCCATACTTTTGAGCATATCCTTTTGCTACTAACCTTGCCTTATAGCGCTCAGGATTCTGTTTCATAGTAAGAACCCACTTCAGACCGATAATCCTCTTATTATTTGGACGAGGAACTAACTCAAAAACTTCATTTTCATTCATTGACGCCATCTCGTCGTTCATAGCAGATTGCCAATGCCACCAATCAGGACTATTTACTGCTTCCTCATAGGTAGGACCAGCCTCGGCATGTAAGACATAGTCTTGTAGATACGCAGGAGGGCGTCGCTGACGTTGAGGTTGGGTGTCATCTTCTTCATTTACGACTCCTCCTTCATCATTTTCAGCAGACTTGTCATCTTCCACTTCCACATTTCTAATATCTACGTCTTGGTCTTGAGATTCTCTAAACACTTCAACATCTTCTTCATTGCCCTGGGTTTGGAGAGGAGATTGAATGTTGACAGATGCATTACTCTTCATATTATCTGAAGCAATTGGCCTAAAAACAACATCTTTGCTTGTCATAATCTTTGGTGCAACATAGACTCTATAGCCATCTTGCTCGTCACAATACCCAACTAATATTCCAGGAACTGATTTAGCTGACCATTTTCTTCGCTTTTGTTTTGGCACGTGGACGTAGCAATCAGCACCAAACTGACGAAAGTGTTCAATTGGAGCAGGACCCTTTTGAAACCACAATTCATAAGGAGTTTTACCACCAACAGACGGACCAGTGCGGTTGATAACATGACAGGCAGTGTTCATAGCCTCAGCCCACAAACACAAGGACAGTTTCTTAGCATGTAACATGCTACGTGCTGCTTCCACCAAGGTACGCATCTCACGTTCCACAGAACCCATTTGTTCAGGTGTGTAAGGCATGCTTGTTCTCATAGAAATGCCAC
The DNA here is from genome assembly GCA_035578905.1 of Stictocephala bisonia. Taxonomy (NCBI): domain Eukaryota; kingdom Metazoa; phylum Arthropoda; class Insecta; order Hemiptera; family Membracidae; genus Stictocephala; species Stictocephala bisonia. The sequence goes on from JAQJVL010002075.1 coordinate 7,330, forward strand.
GATCAGAAAGTAGCGTTTTCACTTTGGCATTGCAGAATTCCGTCCCGCCATCACTCATAAAAGTTTTAACAACATGTCCCACAGTCTTACACTCACTGAAGAATATTGACAAACAATCAGGCACCTCTGTCTTTTCCTTCAAAAAGAAAACACGTCGAAATTTAGTGTAATAATCCTTCAACACTAGACAATATCGACTACCACCCAGAGATAAATTTTCCATTGGTCCACATAAGTCACCACTTATAATCTCCCCAGGCTTCTCAGGTTTTACAGTCCGTGTGTGATAAGTTTCCCGGTGTTGCTTACCTAATACACATCCCTCACAGAAAATGTCATCGTTTTCTACTGGAATGTCACGAGCACGCAGAAACTTATAAACATAAGCCTTATTTTGATGAGCTAAACTCTCATGCCACTCTTGCAACGTCTTATTAGTGCTATTTGCAAGTTGTACAGAAGATTTGTTCTGTATAACCGACATTTCCAATTCATACAGACCATTGACATTATGTCCAAATAAATGTGGCTTATCATCCCTCATAAAAACACATTTATTTTTACTAGCCTTAAAAATGTAGTTCTTTTCAACTAACTTAGACACAGAAAGAAGATTTCTTCCAAGTTCGGGTACAAACCATACTCCCCCCCAACACTCGGATAATTTGCTTCTTGCCGATTTGTACAAGAACACGGATGTCGCCTTCACCTTCAGCATAGATCGCATCTCCATTAGCTACAGTAACTGAAACAGGCTTAGAATAATTCTGGTAAGTATCAAAATATTCTCGTTTAAAGCACATGTGTTGCGATGCACCAGAGTCAGCGATGAAAGTATCATAATTCTGACCGTCAGCTTCACAACATAAAAACGGTCTTGATTTCTTCTGGTTCTCCTTAGAAGAGCTCCCACCCTTCTTATCAGTTTTTAGCTTACTCTAGTTTTGAGGACACTTGTTTGCAAAATGCGGTCCTTTACAAATGAAACATTTTACCTTTGAACTACGATAAGAGGTTTCTCATTAACATTTCTAACACCAGTTGATGTCATTGATATTTTCTTGTTTATCTGTAACGCATGCCCTCCACTTGTTGCATTCTTAGAAGGTAATCTTGACTCAATGAGCCTGACCCGCTCAATCAAAAGATCGACACTTCTGTCCACAACAGGAATGCTTTCCCATACGCTTTTAAATTCAAAGAATTCGCTCGGCAATGTGCTCATAATTCTGGACATAAGTACAATATCAGGCAAAATATTAGCATTGTGCTTTTGCAATTCCTCATTTACTTCCCTAAATGTTAATTGCAAACGAGAAATGTACTGAACTAACTCCTCATCATCAGTTTTTTGGCAGAGAAAAACTGTTCTAAAACCCTATCTAACCGTTGGCTAGAAGACTGTTCATAAATACTTAACAATTTCTGCCAAATTTCCATAGCTGAGTTACAAGTTGCTGTTAATTCAACATGAGCATCATCTACAGCACTTACCATCAGGACCTGGGCTAGAGAATCATCCTTCTCATATGCTCTTACCGCCTCTCTGTGTGTTTTCTCAATTAGTCCTTTTTCTTCAGTATCTTTATCAGCAAGCTCGTCCAGGATTATTCCAGGCATAGTTCTCTGGCCTTTTGCAATATCCAGGACCCCATGATGCTTCAACATCAATTCCATTTGCCTTTTCCATCTACGCCAAGACTGAGCTCCATCAAGCTTTGCTATCTGTACTTTCATATCCATTTTAGATATATTTACAAAGTTTATCTGGGCCCATAACCAAATAAAACATAAAGAAATTATAATAAAGTTGTTAGACTTTTAATAAACATTGTAAAAAGGTAACACTTATTTTCTTAACCTTCTGTCACTCGCGCTGTTGTAAAAAGTACAACGGTCGTCGGTTTTTGTTGTTTCTAAGTTTAGCCTTCACGGAAAGATACTCCACAAGCGAGGTATTCCTTCTTCCCCCCCTCCTAGGTACCATCAGACCATAAGTACTCCTTTTACCATCAGACAACGACAGATTCAAGGTCAACCAGTTTGCAGCTGGCTTTGAAGCAGTGCGCGTCGTGCTTGTTGTACTTTTTACAACGCTCGAGTGTTCTCGTAGTTAGATTTCGTATTTATTTTTTTAATATATTTAGTTATGTGATAGTGATTTTTAACAATTAAACATTACTTATTATAATTAGACATGTCGGACAATCTTCGTCCAAGTGAAGTTGACCGTATACTGTTAGAAAGTTCGGATGATGATGGAGATATCGACGTTTTTCAAGATGGAAATGCGGATTTTGACAGTGACGAGATTATTGAGTACAACGATTTTTCCGATATCAGTGAGGTTGAAGCTGCAGAAGAGGATTTTGAAGAGGTTTTGGATGACCAGGAATTTGTTCTTGGTAAGGATGGAGAGACTATTTGGTGTACTAAGCCCGTTGCACACATTAGTAAGACTAAAAACCGTAACATTGTGAAGAAACTACCTGGGCCAAAACAGATAGCTAAAAATGTAAGTAATGAAGTAGATGCTTTTTTGAAACTGATTTCGATTGAAATTATTGATGAGATTTTGAACTATACTAATTTGTATATAACGTCTATTACAAACAATTTTGCAAGACCAAGAGATTGTTTACCGTCAAACAGGGCAGAAATAATGGCTTTGTTTGGAGTGCTTTATCTAATAGGGACAAAGAAAAGTGCTCATGCTAATGTAACTGAACTTTGGGCCAAAGATGGAACTGGAATTCCAATCATTCGAGCCGCGATGAGCTATAATCGTTTTTTGTTTTTACTACGATGCATTCGCTTCGACGACAAGGCGGCTACTCGAAATCAACGGAAAGAATTTGACAAGCTTGCACCCATTAGGACTATTTTAGACTTATTTGCTAAGAACTGCATTGATTGTTATAATACAAGTGAATTCGTAACAATAGACGAAATGTTACATCGTTTTAGAGGTAGGTGCTCGTTTGTTCAGTACATGCCAGCCAAACCGGCAAAATATGGCCTCAAAATGTTTGCCATGTGTGACGCTAAGACGTTTTATTGCAGCAATTTTGAAGTTTACTGTGGCAGACAACCCTCAGGACCATATGAAGCATCAAACAGTGGACTTGACATTGTAAAGCGGCTCGTAAAACCAATTGAAAACTCCAATAAAAATATAACAACAAACAATTGGTATACAAGCATTCCTTTGGCTGACTATTTACTAGAAAAAGGGCTAACGTTGGTTGGCACACTAAAGAAAAACAAAGCAGCGATACCTCCATCATTTTTGCCAAACAAAAGTAAAGACGTTGGAAGTGCTATGTACGGATTTCAGTTTGACAAAACTTTAGTGTCTTACGTGACCAAGCGAAACAAAGGTGTTATACTGTTATCCACAATACATGACTCTGCTGTTACAGATGATGACACTGGTAAGCCAGAAATAATTATAGATTATAATAAGACTAAGGGTGGAGTTGACACATGTGACAAAATGTGTGCTGCTTACTCAGTATCAAGAATCACAAGGCGCTGGCCACTTGCACTCTTTTTCATATTTATGAACATAGCTTCGATCAATGCCAGGGTGATTTTAAATTTTAACATCAAGGGTGAACTTCCTCCCAGAAGAAAAGTCTTCCAAAAAATCTCGCTTTGAATTTGATGAAAGAGCATTTGGAGTCAAGAGCTCAAATAAAGTCACTTCCTATTGACCTGTACACTTTCTTGGCAAAACACAGAAGACAATTAGAAGAAGAGGATGTTGCTGAGCAGCCAGCAAAGAAAAGGGGTACCTGCTGGTTGTGTGGACGGAAGAAAAATTCCTCAGCGACCATGAAGTGCAATTTGTGTACACACTTTGTATGCAAACAACACTCAGAAAAACAGACTGTTTGCGTACAATGTAAACAAGGAAGCACTGATGAAGAATATAGCAATTCTGAGTAATCATATTCAAAAACACCATTCAATTTTAGCAGTGTTTTATATGTAAAATTACATTTTTTGTATTTAGTATTTTATATGTATAATTACATTTTTATAATACATTAATAAATTGTTTTCATTTTACCTAAAAAAAATTGATGCAAAAAAATAATTTTGTATTAATTTAGAGCCAATAAAAACTTAATTTGAAAGTATAGAACAAGTATTAAAACATTTAAGATGATAAAACTTACTTAATACATATGTTGTACAAAATACAACACGCGAGTACTGGCGTTATGCAAATGAGCGCGAGTACCGAAAGGTTAAGAAAATTAAGTCAACATAATTAAAAAAACACACATGATAAACATTATCATATGGTTAAATACAGCATGTTAGTTTAAATTCAATAAACTTGTATAAAGTGTGCATTTAAAGTACTTGTTGAATATAATATGTATTGCTTGCAATACAAAGAACTTTATAGTTTATAAATATTTGCTTACAATTCCATTAACCCAAGTTAGCTGTGAAAGAATATTTTCCAATTTGAAACTTATTAAAACTCGTCTGAGGTCCACAATGACAAATCAAAATCTTGAATCTTTAATAATCATGCAAAGGGAAAAGGATATTATGAGTAAAATTGATGGTGAAACGATAATAAACAAATTGTGTGACTCAAGCAAAGAAATGAGGCGTTTACTAACATTCTAGGACCATTTACTTAATTACTTATTGTTAGTGTTTGGCTCTATCACTTACCTTAATACTAGTAAACGATGTATTTTACGATTATTAAATACATTAGGGATTATTAAACCAAAGCGCCTTGTTTCATTTATCTGAACCTTCCGATGTCAGGGGATTTTGTAATACACTAATACAGTTAATAATATATAATAAACATGATGTAGAATGTGAAATAATATATAGTTACAAAAATAAAGTGAAGATTTATATATATATATATATATATATATATATATATATCTTTTTATTAAAAAAATTGTTACAGATTGTTTTGAACAGTTATTTTGAACTAATTGTTCAAATAAAAAATAAAAAAAGATCTTGGATTACAAGTTGCAAAAATGTACTCAGATAACGTAAAATTGCCTATTTCAATGATGGTATTTTCAAACATTTTCCGGGGGAGGACCCCTGGACCCCCCGCTTCCGTTGGGGGGTATTCCATACTCCCCAAACCCCCCGGAATATTTTTTCAGGTACAGTTCCAGCACCTCAATTTCTCAATATATCTCGGCGCCCTTGGCGACGGTTGTCCACCGCCCTTTTCAATGAGCCAGTCCGGGCCTGCTGAAAACTCCCACTCGAAGTTGATGACAGTTCACAGTTTGTTTTGTTGTTACAGTAGGTTCACCATACATTTTCTTTATCATACACTTTAATATATTTTGGGTGGGTTCAAAAGTATGACATCCTCTTACTCTCTTACCATACTCTTACCTTCTGATCACTGAGAAGCAACCCGTTTAAAGTTGCAGACTGAATTTTATTTCTGTGTTTAGTCTTTATAAGATTGACTTTTGAAAATAACCTCTCACAATTAGCTGACGAATGGGGTAAAACTATGACATCTAATGCAAACTGAGCTAATTCTTTGAACACAAAAACTCCTTCGTAATGTTGAATATGGAGGATACTATTCCAAAAACGATCAGGATCATTACGGTCTTAGTATCTAAATCAAGCGTATGACACGTAAGACGTCTCCACTGATCATCAATGGCTTGATAATGGTAACTACTTACAATTCTTGGAAGCAGCTTCATCAGTGGCAGTAATGACGGTTCCCTAGTACCACTTTCACAACATGCTTATTTAGGATTGAACACATGCAATTTTGAAAGCACTGGATCGCCATACTGATATCTCCTTTTGATCTCTTTACATGCAATTACCGTCAACCGGGGCTACTTTGGTCCAACACAAAAAAAGTTGATAAATTTTGTACTGAACAGTAAAAAAAAAAAAGAATATTTTTGTGCTTAAAAAATAGTTTGTACTTTCTTCTAGGGTATTTAAATGTTTTTGGTTTAATTTAACATTTTTACATTGGCAACACTGGAGGTTTTGTTTCTGTTTGACTTTCAGGTGTGAATTGTTTATCTCCAAACTTTGCATCGTGGACACATCCATTCATGAGAAGAAAATAAAGTAAGTGTTAAAATAGTATCTCTAGTAACTTATTAGGAGTAGGTGATAATAGTTGTTTAAGTTTCTTTCTGTTAAGATGGTACATATCAATGTTTTGGAAGACATGACATAAAATTGAGTTTTTTGGGGCTACTTTGGTCCAAGCCTAGTCTAGCACAAAGTAGCCCCAGCTACCTAAAACGTCTTGATTTAGCCTAATATATGTTTTTTACTATTTTTTCTTAATGTTACTGAGTTTTAAGACATAATGTTTGTTGTTTTTGTTTCAGTTGCGGATTGCACAATGACCAGGAACTACAAAAGGAAGCCAGGTTCGAGGAAGTATGCTGACTACGATGCTGAGACCTTGGATAATTGTTTGATGGACAGTGGTGAAAAGTGGTGTAAGAACACAACGGAGTGCCAGTCAGTATTATAATATACCTAGAAGTACAATTATAAATAAACTCAAATCGCATGGGCTACCAGCAAAAAACATGATCATCCAACAGTCTTTACTCAAAAAGAAGAACAAGCTTTTGAGGCTCATATAGAGAAGTTAGCTGAGTTTGGATTTCCAATCAATGACCTTGATTTGAGAATTCTATCAAATGCTTTCTTGACAAACAGGGACGTACAGTAAAAAACTTTAAAAATAATTTTCCAGGTCCTGATTGGGCAGCTTCATTTAGAAAACAAAATATTAACCTGGTGAGTTAATATCGTTTACATTCCAAATTTTCTTTAGTGACACAATGTTAATTATTAGAGTAAATTATTAATGCAAGTTATTAGAAATATGTTTAGGTTTGTCACTCATTATATCAGTAAAATTAAGTTAGTTTAATCTTAACTGCAAACATAACTGTGAAATAATTTACCGAGATTAAACCGTAATAATAAACATAATAGAAAATTAAAAATTAGTACATAATACAATCTTTCTGTGGGTTAATTGATGGAAACTTTTTTCCACAAAATAATTCACCAAACTTTACCATTATCATTGAATATATACCATATGCGATTATATTGGGGCAGTCCAATGTGTTGTTCATTTTGTTGAAGGGCTAATATGCAGCGGAAGGGATTGGAATGTGGACTTTCACTGCTCCTCGACGGCTGGCCACCCCTATTGTTTGGAAGGTTATTGCTCCGTGTCACTGCACCACCATTGACAAGCAGAAAATATGCAGCCAGGCTAGTAGCACGTTGTTGTTGTCCACTCTGATCCTCACTCCCCACCACAGACACTACCACCACCACGCAACCTGCGCTAGGCGATTTTTTTAACACGTTCAGTGCTGAGAACGCGTTTACGCGTCCTCGCTGTGCCTCGCAATGTGCTGGGGATGCGTCCACGCGTCCTTGTGCGCTCAGCTGTTTCCCGCCCAGCTGATTAATGAACCACAAATAACCTCATATGCTCATGTTCTTTGGGAGTTAACCTATACGTGAGTACGTTTCGTTTGCAATTCGAATGTATGTGGTGTTGTGTGATTAATTAAAAATGAGTGGTGACAATCCTGATAATTGCCGTAATCCTGACGATTTAACCATGAGCGAGATTGAAAGGCACGCGATTTACGAATCAGATTCTGACGTATTTAGTAGTGGTGACAGTTACAAGCCGAGTGATACAGAATCAAGTGATGAAGAATATAACTTCTCAGATGGTGAGGTTGATAGTTCATTGATTGTAGACTGCACTTCAAACACACTTAGTAGTAATACATCGCCTGCATCCAGCACACCGGCGACGCCAGGTAGGCCTACTAGCAGTACTGCACTATATAATATTACTACACCGGTGCCATTGCCTGTGTCCAGCACACCGTCGACACCAAGTACTTGTACTGCACTAAATAATGTGACACCGGCGCCATGCCCTGTTCACGGGAGACGAGTACCCCGACCTGTGTTGCCTTGGAACGATATTCCACAGCTAAAAACCTTTCTGTTCAATGAACAAGTGGGGCTGAGAGTTCCAATTCCTGGTAACGAACCAATAGATTGGTTCTCTTTAATTATTGATGATCAGTTTCTAGAAGGTATTATTAGAGAGACAAATAGGTATGCAGAAGAAATTTTCCTATCTGAAAATACTAGAGAAAAATACCGGATTTGTCAGTGGAAGGACCTACATTTGACAGAATTCAAAACATTCTTGGGTATTTTGTTTCATACTGGGTTTGTCTGAATGCCCAAACTCCAAGACTATTGGAGTACAGATAAACTGTTCCGCACATGTTTTAGGGATTATATGTGCCGTGATAGATTTTTATTGATCCTCACAGCTTTGCACATATCAGAAGATGACCAAAATGACAATGATAGGTTACCGTACATAAAATTAAACCTGCAGTTCAGTATCTCAATAACAAAATGAGCAATATTTACACACCTAGCAAGGAATTGTCATTAGACGAATCAATGGTTTTATATCGTGGCAGGCTTGTATTCAAGCAATATATTAAAAATAAGCGCCACAAGTATGGTATAAAACTGTACATGCTCACAGAACCAAATGACCTAGTTATAAGGTTTACAGTGTATGCCGGTGCCATGGATGTTTTATCAGGAGAAGGGCATGCTGAAAAGGTTGTCTTATTTTTGATGGATGAATATCTTGGTAGAGGTTACTCGATACGCTCTCAACAAGTTCGTATTCAAAAAATATTAAGTCCGACTAGAATTATAACGAAAGGCGTTCCACAGGGGTATTTATAAACAGTTTACTGAATATCCCAATGCGCAGGAAAATTAGTGCGTTCGCTGATGATATCACACTCCGTTATAAAAACAAGCATTGGGCTCGTATTTGGATAGATTTGAATGAAGATCTAAAAACACTTCGAAATTGGTGCAACAGTAATAAAATGATAGTTAACGCTTCAAAAACAAAGCTCATTAACTTTGATCTAAGAGGTTTTTCCTTTGACTTAGATCTACGATTCCATATGAGTAACGACTTTTACCAACCCAACCAAAATTGCAACTGTGTTGAAATTGAGCAAGTTGGACAAACTAAGTATTTAGGGGTTTACCTAAACGAGAAGTTGTCATGGAAACCTCACATTTCACAGTTGCAAGAGCAACTACGAAAAAACATAAGAAAATTCTATTTCTTAAGAAATATTTTAAATCCAAACCTCTTGCGCGGTCTTTACTTCGCACTAATAGATTCAAAATTAAATGATGCAATAGAAAACTGGGGAGTTACCGACAAAGTATCCATAAAACCATTAATTGGAACACAAAATTATTTCGTTCGGATAGCAACTTTTCAATCAAAACGTGTTTCTGCTCTTCCATTGTATGGCCAGTTAAAGATTCTTCCCTTAACTCACCTATTTGTATACAAAGTTTTGAAAGTTTTTTATAACAGAAGTGGAAATTATGGGGTTCAAAGAGCATATAATAAAACAAGAAGTGCAGCCCTTGGCCTCCACACCCATCCCAAACTTAATAAAACTATTTTCAAAAAAAGCTTTGTGTTTTTAGCACCAAAATTTTACAATCAACTGCCAAATTTCATTAAAGTCAATAATAAAACATGTAAACAATTTCTAGCTAAGGTTAAGCAATGGTTGCTAACCAAAGACAATGTTAACGATTGATTTTACATTATGTCATGAGTGGTTAACCAATTAACCATAGCACTGTACGTGTATGGGTAGGTGGGTGGGTCAGTAGCTCTGAACGTGTATAGGTGGGCAGGTGGGTCAATATCACTGTACGTGTATGGGTGGGCGGGTGGGTCAATATCACTGTACGTGTATGGGTGAGTGGGTGGGTCAATACCAATGTACGTGTAAGGGTGGGCGGGTGAGTCAACATCACTGTACGTGTATGAGTGGGCGGGTGGGTCAATAAAAATGTACGTATATGGGTGGGCGGTGAGTCAATACCACTGTACGTGTAGGTGGGTGGGTGGGTCAATTAAGTAAAAGTAATTAAGTAAATATTCTTTGAATTATTTAACGTTGATTTATTTAACGAATCATACAATTCCTGGCTCGTTTTATAGTATAAGATATAGTAATATTTGTTGCTATAGGAACAAAGACGCGTAAATGCGTCCTCAGCACATCACATTTATATTTGATGCTATGTGCTGAGGACGCGTTTTTGCGTCCTTTTTTTTTGTTTACATGAAAAGTGTTATATTCTTCTTGACTGATGTTATAAACAATATTTTGAAGAGTAAAACATATGTAAGCAAAATATTTTAGTTCAGCACAGGGCTTAGTGTGACAAAATTTAGTCAGCAGTGAACGTGTTAAAGTACTTTTAATAATTAGTTCTGAAGATATGACAAACATATGTCTAGACGCCCATTTGCCTCACAAATTCCTAAAACTAAAGATGATGAAAGTGTCGCATGTACATCATGTGATCGTTTGTATTATGTTCACAAAAATTGTTTGCCAAAAGATGTTCCAAAAGATACACAAACACTAACAGATCTAACAGTATACTGCAAACTGTGCCGTTTATACTACAAGAATTATTGTATTCATATGTAAGTAAGACATATGAATCGAATCATGTGAAGTGTGCGGGTAACTATGGTAAGTTGTTACACTTTTCATTTGAATTGTGCAAAACCACGTTCAATCCAAAAAAACGTTATTTCTCTTTTTATATTTAAAAACCTTTATAATTTTGTATTAATATGTATTGAGCATTTCTTTAAATATTTCTCATATTGGACATGGTACAACCCTTTTAAATGTATTATTTACCATTGTTTTTAGAGTGAAAAATTAATGTTAATAGTCATGTTGCATGACCATCGTCTCATAAAGGATTTGGAAGTTGACTCGTACATCTCGAACCTCAGGTTAATCCCTGATGTTTAAAAATATATAAAAATTTAGAGTATTTACCTATATAATGAATGGCATAGCTCAAACATTTTTAAGTGTAAATTGTAAGATAAAAGTGGGGGAAAGGACTTTTTAACGTCATCTTTTTATAAATATGTAAGATAAATAGTATGAAGCAAAAATAATTGGTGTTGTAGATGCAACAAATAAGTTACCTCCACTATTGAAAAATATGGAGGGTGATACATTCAAAGCTAATCTTAAAGAATTTTTAATTCAGAAATGCCTTTATGATTTACACTTGTGATATTCATATTTAGGTATATAAATACTGTAACGTATTGCCTTTAAGAGGTCGTTACATTAATTACTTTACTTAATTTATTCAATTAACTTATTTAATAAATTAACTTTTCTTTGAATTCTTTTTATGAAATCTCTTTTTTCTCAGGGTCTAAAACGGGTAAATCGGTGAGATGACGTAGTATAATGAAACAAATGTTACTTTACAAAATTTAATTTATTTTACATTATTCAAAATCATTACGTTACTCTATTAGTATTTGCAATACAATAAAATAAGATTGAAAATTGTATTATCTAAAACTAGATAATTTCTTTTAAGTTAAATAAATCATTTAAGTTTGATTTACAAAATCATTATTAGCTTTTCTTTTAATCAATAATTTATTCTAACAACTTATCTGAGTTATATCACTATGGATGATGATGGGATCCATCTCATGTCCTATCGTTTACTCAACGAAACGGAAATTTAATGTAATATAGACTTTAATTCATAGCAACAACTTTTAGTTAGCACATTTAAAACGCACAAGTGTTTCAACACATTCTCCCGGAAACGTAGCCCGGTGCCGGTGGTGTCAGTGGAGGACGATCCTCGTCGATCTCCAAGTATTTGCCAAATGGGGTGAGGAACACACCTCAACCGTTGACTTCGGATTCCCGCCTTTCTTCCTTTGGGTACGCGACTATGACCCTTCTGGGTATATCACGATGTAGCTGTTTTGATAGCTGCTGCGGCCTACGGGCAAATTTGGAATCATATGTCCCGTTCTGATTGGTTCGTTTCAGAACTCGTCATCTGAGTTATTTTACTGCGCATCAGTCACTTGTGACATGGTGGGGTTCAATGGAAAATACCCAACCGACATGTCGATGCTTGTCTCACGCTGCTACGTCATAACTTTGTTGACTGTTTAGTCTCAGACGTTCCCACATGTTTTGATAATTCTTGGAATGAACCCACCCATCCTGTTTCGAACAAAGAGTTTTGTTTACTGTGATTTATTGCTGGGGCCTCATCTGTCCCACGGTTATTTTCCACACGACAATTTTCTAATATGATTTGAAACTTCTCCATCTATTTTAATTAAATATATTCCGTTTCTTCTATATAATAATTTATTATTTATCTAAATTAATTAATTTGCCTATCAATTTGGTGGACCTGTTACAGTACCCCCCGATTTTTTGCGATGTGTGAGTAACGCGAGTCAAAAAATCTTGATTTTAAACACGATTCGCCAAATTGTCGTTTGTTTCTCAGATAAGTTTCAGTTTTACAATATTTATTATATCTAGTAAATTAAGTCTATTAACTATTCTATAATTCAAAATCAGATTACATATTCTATGGCAATACATCATCATCTCCTTATCAACATTTAAGAATCCATATTTATCAAAATAAGTCCCTTAAATCATTAATACAAATCAATTAATTACAATTCAATAAATCATAAAATTATTAATTACAAATTAGTCATTCATGATTAAAAAATTCAAAAAATTCATCACATCCTACACAGTTATCAATAAAAATCAATAATTCAAGAGTTACATTCATCAAACAATAATCTAATAAATCAAAATTGTTAATTAACAATTCTATAATTTATAAATCAAAAGTTTAACAGCTCATTTCATCGTACATAATTGTTCATAAAAAGTTAATATATTTTTAATTATTACAAGTTGTCAATCAAAAAAAAAAAAATCAATCAGTCTTGGGATCAAAAATTGTCCAAACAAAATTTATACATTACATATTGAAATTTATACATCAAACAATTAATACATCCTTAAGTTATGTACAAGTATTTATCAAAATTAATTAATCATTAAATTATGATTTCCCCTTAATTATTAAATGATTAGTTTTCACTGACAAATTATTTCATTTGCTAGTACAAATTCAAAAATTATAAATCTAAGATCAATACATCATCAGAAATTATACAAGTTCTTATTTAAAATCAATGACTCATTCCACAATATGAAATCACCCATCAAAATACACAAGTCATATATCAAAATCAACAAAATATAAGTCATCAATTACTAGGTTACATTTCAAAATTAATTAACCATCCACTTACTTACAGTTATCATATCTCAACATCATCATTAAAATCATATGACTATTCATCACAATAACATGTTATATAGTTCATCAATTTATAATGAATCATCATTTATTTATTTAAGTATTTCATCAACATCCTATAAATTTTTACTTGTTTTTTTTCCCCAACAAATAAAAAAATTTTTTTTTTACTTTTTTTTAAACATTTTTTTTATTTTCCTATACTGACCTTTTTGGTTCATTTTGTCAATACCCTATCAGATTTTTTTCAAAAAAAATTTTCAATTTTTTTAACCATTTTTTTAAGTTTTTTCAACTCGTTTAACAACCCTTAAAAAATTTCCCCCTTTAAAAAAAAAATTCCCAAAGTTTTTAAATATTAAACCCCCCTTTTACCCCCGTCCCCCCAAAATCCTTTTACCCATTTTTTAAAAAATGCGGGTATCCATTTTAAAACCCTTTAATCCTTTTTTTAAAAAAAAAAAAAAAAAAAAAAAAATAATTCCTTAACCCTTAAAAATTCCCGTTTTTAAAAATGAAAGGGAACACATATTCCCCTTAAACCCCTTTTTAAAATACAAAAATTTTGTTTAAACCCTTTTAAAAACCTTCTTTTTAAAAACTTTAAAAATTTAAATTTCCCTCTTTCCCTTAAAAAATCATAAAATTTTTTCAAAAAAACATTCCAAACCAAATAAACAATTTTTAAAAAACCAATTCTCCAATAAATCATCACATCTTTTTAAAATTCTTTACATTTTTAAAAAAATTTTTTCCAATAAAAAGAAACACATTAAAAAAGTTTTTAAAAAAATTGTCAGGGCAGTTATAAATTTACAAATTTAATTTTCAAGTAAATTCAAAATTTTAAATTAATTTAAAAATTTATTAAATTATTTAAATTTAAAACATTCTTGTTTTAAAAATACACATTGTTTTTTTAACTCAATTTTTCATCATTTTATACTTTTCATTTTGGGAAAATTGGAATTTCATTTTTCCTAAAATCAAAGTTATCAAATAAAACCATCTAAGGGTATATCAGAAATACAGGGGAAACATATATCTTTAAAAATTTTTAAAAATATTTTCCAAATAAAAAACCCCTTTGTTTTAAAATTTCTAAATTTTTGGATTTTTTTTTTTCAAAATTTCCTTTTTTTAAATTTTTAAAATACAAGAGAAATTTTGGGGTATTATCATTAATTAAAAAAACAAAAAATACTTTAAAACTTATTTCTTTGTCATTGATGCAAGTTATTAAAAAATTTTTATTGCTTTTTTACTTTTTTTAAAAAAAATTTTTGTAATTTTTTCTTTTAAATTTAAAAGGGTTTTTAAATTTTAAATTTATTTTTTCCAACCCCATTTTTTGAGCATATTAGAAAATTATTGTTGAATAAAAAATTTGGGTCTTTCTTTCTTTAAAATCAAAGATTCATTATTTATAAATTATTATATTTTGTTTTTTTAAATTCTTGTTATATTTTATCTATTAAATTACTATTATCTTTTAAATCAAAAATTTTTTTAATCATTTTTTTTAATTTTTTTTTTTGAAAATTAATTTTTTGGGAAAATGTTGTAAAAAAGGTTTTGTTGCTTTAAGGGGGCCCAAGGGGCCTGATTTCACGGCCGCATTTTGGGGATGGGTTAAAATTTACAATCCCATGGGGTTTTTCCCAATTTGGGCCGGGGTTTCTGGAACATTGTAATTTTTTCTTTATAAAATTTGGTTTTTTTTTTCAAAATTTAATTGCTTATTTTGAAAAAAAATTTAAAAAAAACGGGTTCACATCCACTTTTTTTAAAACGGGAAACGGCCCAAATTTGAAAATTTTAAAAAAAACCGGGTTCGCACTCGGGGTTCATGTCCAATTTCAAATTTTGAAAACAACTTAAAAATTTAAAAGGTTCGGGAATATAAACCTTTGGGGATTCACAAGTTTTAAGGTCTCGAGAGACATAAACAGAAAGAAAAAAAGTTGCAAAAATTTTTCCAACTTTTTGATGCACATTTTTTTGTTCTCGAGCATGTCCCGGGGTTGCCCCTAGTGAAGGGAAAGGGGGTTGAAAACCCGTGTAAAATGGGATAAATCACCCCCCGGGCTGCCCCCGGCAAAAAATGACGGGCTCAACAAACCTTTCCCAAAATGGGCCCCCGGGGGGAACGGGGTAGGGGGGTGGGTGGGCACCCCGGGACCCCCCCCGTCTGTGGGCAAAGCACCACCCCAAAAACCCAAACTTGTCTGTCTTTCAAAAATGTTCCAAAAATGCCAAAAAAAATTCCAAAAACTGGTTTCACTAAATTTTGTTTCAGTAAAAAAGGCCTTTTTATTCACTTTGATACTTTAAAATTCCCTTTTTTCCCCTTTAAGTAATACTTTATACAATAATTCAACCAAAAAAGGCTGTTAAATTAAGGGAAAAAACCTTTTTTTAAATTTAAAACATCGAAATTTAAATGAAAAAAAAAAAATTGTTTACAAAAAAAAATATAAAAAATCCCCTCCAAAAAAATTAAAAAAAAATCCAAAAAAAAAATTTTTTTTTTTTTTTTTATGTTTAAATTTTATTAAATTCCCCCTTTTTTTTTGAAAATACCCCCAAAATATTCTTTTTATACAAAACTTTACTTTTCTTTAAAATTTTTACTAATTTTTGTTTTTTGAAAAATATTTCGCGAACTATGAAAAGGGTTATTTATCAAAAATTAAGTTTAAAAATTTGCAAATAACTAAAATTTTTGGTTTTTCATTTTTGATAAAAAAATTAATTACTCTTTTTAAAAAACTTTTTTAAAAAATTCCATTATTTATTTTTTTTTGCATCAATCCAAAAAAAAAAATTTTATTTGAAAATATTTTTTTTCAAAAAACTTTTTTTTTCCCTTATAACATTTAAAATTTGTGATTCCAAATCATTTTATTTTGCTTTTCCAATGCAGTAAAAAACATTTTTTAAAAAAAATTTTAAATAATAACCCAAAAAATTTTAAAATTCTAAAACTACCCTTACTAATTTTAAAAATTTTTTAAAATTAAAAACTATTTTTGCCCCGCAACAGACTTTGGAAAATTTGGGAACTTGGGGGCCCCAAATTTTACAATCATTTTCCAAGTTTTTATTTTTTTAAAGAACGCTATTGCCCCCCCCAAAGGTTTTTACCCAAAAAACCACCTAAACGATATACAAAACCCCATTTTTGGGGTTAAAACCAAGAGCTTGGGTTTGGGGAAATAATTTTTAAGGGAAAATTTGAATTGACTTATTTTTTTTATCCCCCAACCCCCAAACGCTTTTAACCACCCGGTTTAATTCCCCCCCCTTTCCCCCTTTATAAAATTTTTTAATATTAAACATCATAAACTTTCTATAATAACATAACAATGGTACAAACTTAAATTTATTTCCCCCCAAAATTCAAACTAAAACATACACAAGTTCTTTAAAAAAAGTTTTTAAAAAATTTTTCCCTTTTACATCTTGGGTAAAACCCTTGGGGAATCACCCCCCCCCCAATTATTCAAAAATCAAAATTCATTCATCTGATTACTTTCCATAAAACAGAAACTTTTTCATTGTAACAAAATACTTTTAAAAAAATCCCCCCAAAAATTAAATTTTTATTAAAAAAAAACACTTCCCTGAACCCTTTCATATTGTTGTCTGAGCAATACATTGAAAAACAAAAATTTTTTTAAAAAATTACAAAGTTTTTTAAAAAAAAAAAATTTTGGGGTACTTTTTAAATCTAACATTAACATTCCTCTCCCAAATTGTTGTTTTAAAAAATTTTGGACATAAAACCATTATACAACAATATTTAAAGAATCTCCCAAAATCATTTTTGGAAATCATACAATCTCCATTTTCTTTTTGTTTTTATATTTCTTTTAGTCATTTCAAAAAAAGTAAATAAAAAAATTACAATAACAAAATATTGTAAAGAAATCCCCCCTTTCCCCAATTGTTTTAACAGAGAATTCACAATGTGTGTATTTATTAAAATTTAAAATTTCCAACAAAACAAATTACAAAAGAAAAAGTTTTACATTATATTTATTTACTTTCATGGGGGTTTTTAAAAAAAAAAAATTTCTTTGAGTCATATCAATTTATTTTTTAAAAATCATTTTTTAAAAAAAAAAATTGCCCAAGTCATTGGGGAACCCTTGTTTAGCTTTAAACCATTATCGTCAAAAAAATTTTTACAAATACCTTTTTTTAAACCTTATTTCATTTTTTTTAAAACCTATCATTGCTTTATTTTTTGGGTTAAATTTTTTTAATTTATGTAAAAACAGGGGTTATGGTAACAATATATTTTTATTTTAATCTCCATACTTTTTTTTTTAAAAGTTTTACTAAATTTAACGGGTTATTATTTTAAAATTTTCTTTTAAAAAAACATTAAAAAGGGATTTGAACGACTTTTAAAATAAAAAAACTCCTCAAACATCTTTAATTTCCTCACCTAAAAATCATTTTATTTTTAATGTTGTTTTAAAAAATTTAAAAACAAAAAAAAATTTACCCAAAGTTTTTTTAAAAATCGTTTTTAAAAAAAAATTTTTTAAAAAATATTAAAATAACAACCTCGGGTTATTTTTAAAATTTTTTCACAAATTTTTAAAATTGGGCCTCCCAATTTTATTTATTATTTGTGACATTTGTAGGTAATTTTTTTTAAACAGTCTTTTTTACCATTAACAATATTTTTTTTTATCATTTTAAATTTTTAACATAATGTCTTTATTTTTTCAATGTTATTTTTTAAAAATTTCTCCCTATTCAATCAAAAATTAAAACCCTTCCCCGGAAATAACATAATTTTTTAAAAAAAAACCAAATTTTTTTGGGTTATTAAATGACATCTTTAAGTATTTTTTTCATTTAAAAAAAAAATCATCTCTACACGTTTTTTTTATTTATTTTTTTTTAAAACCCCCCCCCAAATCTTATTAAATTTTCCCTTGCTTCAATCAATATTTTATTTTTTATTTTTTTTTTAATTTTTTTTTAAGTGAACATCTAAAATTTTTTTAGTTTATTTTCTAAAGCAAATTGGTTTATTTGAAAACCAAAGAAAAAAACCCTGGTTTTAATTTTTTTCTTTTATTTTTAAAAAAAAATTTTTGAGAAGAAATAATTTTATATTATTTTCAACTCCCATCACAAAGTTTACAAAGTTTTTCCCCCCATTTCTACATCAAATTTTCACCCCCCACCCAAAATTATTTTAAAAATTTTTCCCTTTTTTGTTTTTTTAAGGCCCCAATATTTTTTTAAATGATCCCCACCCTAAAACCCTTGAAAAAACTCTTTCCCAATTCTTCTAACCTATTACTAAATTGTTTTTTATTTTTTTTTATTTTTTTTGAAAAAATTTTGAAGTCACCCCAAACTAAAACCTTTAAAAATTTAAAAGGTACCAATGCTAGGGTTTTTTTTTTTTTTTTTATTTTTTTTTTTTTTTTTTTTTTTTTTTTCCCTTTAAAAAACTAACCCCTGAGTTAATACCCTATCTTTTTTTTCCCCAATTTCCAATTTTTTTTTGGGCCAAACCCTGTTTTTAAACTTTTTAAATTTCCCATAGCCTATCCCCATTTGATTTTGGCTTTTGTTTTTTAATTACCCCTTCAAAACCTGAAACTCCCACAAAGTCAAACATTTATTTTCCCTTTGGTTTTAAAATTGACAAAAGTTGTCTTTATTTACCCCCTATCCTTTTCACAACTTTTTTTTTAAAATTGTTTATTTATTTTTTCACATTAATTCATTTTTCAGATCAAAAACATCATTTTTCCCTTTTTTTTACCCTAAAAACACTTTTTTTCATCAAACCCTTTTAACATTTATTTTCATCAATTTTTAAGTTTTTATTTCATTTGTTTTTTTTTATTTAAAAGTAGCAAACCCTACTTTTCAATTTTCCTTTTACCATTTAATTTATTTTAATTAAATTATAAATTTTTTTCATCTTCCCTTCCTAAATCCCCTGGGTTTAAAACAAGGTTTTTCTGCCCAGTTTTGGGAAATTTTTTCCCCTTTTTTTACTCCAAACACCCAACCAAAATCTTATTGGGAAAAAAATAGGGGTTTCCTTTTTATCTTTTATTTACTTTAAAAAATTTTTGGCCTATCTTTTGTTCTCTACTTCATACACACCATTAACCTCCAAATTTATCTCACAAAATTTTAAATTTTTTTCAAAATTTCTTTTTATTTCATTTACAAACAAAAACCTTTTTTGTTTCACTAACCCTTTTAATTTTAAAACTTTTTTTTTTTTTTACTTTTTTGCCCTAACTTACTTTCAAGTTGATCTATTCCTTTTTTTAAAATTTTTTCCTAACCCCCTTTTTAATTTCACATTTTTTTTTTCTATTCACCCTCTACCATATCAGAAATTAATCTTGTAAAATTTTTAGTATTCATCCCAAAATTTTTTAGTTTTATTTTCAAAATTTTTCCTTTTTTAAATGTTCATATCTTTTCCATTTTTTCCCTTTCAAATTTAAAAATTTTTTTTAGTTTTTCATTTATTTAAAAGTTTCCTTTTTTTTTTTCAAAATTTTTTTTTATTTTTGGTTTAGTTTCTTTTTATTTTTTTTTTTTTTTTTAAAAAAACATTTTTTTTTTTTTTTTTTCCACTAGCATGCCCAAAAATTTAAAAAAAAAAAAATTTGGACAGTGTGTCTTTTTTTTATTTTAAAACGGCCTAATTTCCCAATTTCAAATTTATCTTTTTTTATTTTTAAGTTTTTTCCCTAACTATTGAAAACCAAAAGAACCAACAATTTGGGAAAAAGTAAAAAAATAAAATTTCCCCCCTTTTGGGCCGGGTTCCTCCACAAGGGTGAAATTTTTTTGCCTTTGGGGTTATTTGGCAAATTTTAAAAATCAATTTACAAAGTATAAAGTTATTATATTTTTTTTTTTCTTAAAAATTTTGAGTTTAAATCAAAAAAGGCCTATTTTAAAAAAAAAAAAAAAATTTTTAAAATTTCATTCTTCTTATCATTTTCGCCTAGCCAAAAACATTTTTCACCTTATTCAACTTTAAATTTTTTTTAAAATTAGTTTAAAATTTTTTTAACTTACCTTTTCTATTTCCGTCGCCCTAAAACGTTGTCGCGCCCTTTCCCTGTAAAAAACGAGGGGCCTTTTAAGGGGGTCGTTACTTTAAAATTAATTTTAAAACTTAATTTTTTAAAAATTAACTTATTTTAATTTTTTAAAAACTTTTTTTGGAATTTCTTTTTTTTTAAAAAATCCTTTTTTTTTTTTTTCCCAGGTCTAAAAGGGGAAAACCCGGTGAATAAACTTTAGTATAATGAAAAAAAAATTTCCCTTTACAAAAATTTAATTTTATTTTAAAATTAATCAAAATCATTTAAACTTTTTTTCTCCCCAAAAATTAAAAGTATTTGCAATACAATAAAATAAATTGAAAATTGTTTAAAAATTCAAAACTAAAATAATTTCTTTTTTTTTTTTAAATTTTAAAATTTTCATTTTTTAAATTTTTGATTTAAAAAAATAAATTTTATTTTCCCCTTTTTTAAAATAAAAAATTTTTATTCAAAACCAAAATTAAACGGGTTATATCACTAGGGTTTTGGAGGGATGGTTTTCCATCTCAGGGTCCTATCTTTTACTCAACGAAAGGGAAAATTTTAAAATTGAAAATATAGCCCTTTAAAATTTTTTTTTTTCATAGCAAAAAAATTTGGGTTACACTTTTAAAAACCCGAAAACCAAGTTTGTTTCAAAAAAAAAAACCCCTTTCCCCCCCCGGAAAACCCGAGCCCGTGCCGGGGGTTTCGTGGGGGAACGATCCCGTCGATCTCCAACCGTTTCCCAAAAATTGGGGGTGGGGAAAAACACCTCAACCGTTGATTTTTGGGAAAATTCCCCGGGCCTTTTTTCCCCTTTTGGGGTTTACCCCGACCTATAACCCCTTTCTGGGTTAAAAATCACTTTAACGGGGTTTTTTGGATATTCGGGTTTGCCCTACGGAAAAAATTTGGAATCTTGCCCCCTTCCCTAAATTGTTCTTTTTCAAAACTCGTCCAAATTTATTTTTTTTTTACCTGCGCATCGTCACTTGTGACATGGGGGGGGTTAAAAATGGAAAAAAAAACCCAAAACCGAAAAAAAAAAATGTCGATGGCTTGCCCCCACGCTGTTTAACTAAAAAACCTTTGTGGGAAAACTGTTTAGTTCAACCAACCGTTCCCACATTTTTTTTTGAAAAAAATTCTTGGAATAAAACCCACCCATCCTGTTTCGAAAAAAAGGGGAAGTTTTTTTTTTAAACTGTAAAATTTTTTGCTGGGGCCTCTTTCTGTCCCACTTTTTAATTTTTCCACACAAAATTTTTCCCTAATATGATTTGAAACTTCTTCCCACTTTTTTAAATTTTAAATATATTCCTTTTTTCCTTCTATATAAAATTTTATTTATTTATCTAAATTAATTAATTTTGCCTACCCATTTGGTAAAACCCTAATTTTACCCCAAATACAATATGAAACAATGAAAATTTAAATTTAAATTTTTTGTTTTAAAAAGGGGGTTAATTTTTTTTTTTGTTAGCAATTTAGGGGCCCTTTTTTTTAATTTTCATTTTTTTTTGAAAACCATAAAGTGGGGTCTTAAAAATTTGGGTTAGATAAAATTTTTTTAAAATTTTGTTTAAAAAAAATTAAAATATTTTTTAAATTATATTGTATATATTACATTTTTTTTATTATATATTTGTTAAAAAATTTTAAAAATTTATTTGGTAATATTTTGGGTTTATGCTCCAAAACTGTATAAATTTTTAATTTTTAAAATTATAATCAAAAAAAGACTTTTTGTGGCTTGTAAGGGAAAATGATTTCTAAAAAATTATTTTTTCAATGTTCATGCTTTTTGGGTAAATGTTCCGAACAATAAAAATTTTTTTATTTTGATTTGATTTTTTAAAATTTAACACAAAAATATTGGGGTTTAAATTTTGAAAAATTTTTTCAATCCTTGTGTAAAAAAAAAAGAAATTTTTGGGGGTTTTTGAATTTTAAAAATATTTATCGTATTTTAAATTAAATTGAAACCCAACACTGTGAATTGGGAAATTTTATAACTTAGAAATTTAAATTCATGAAAAATTTCAAAAAGAGGGGACATAGCAACCACCATTTTTTAAAAAACCGGCAAATAAACCCAAGATTTACACGGGGGTTAAAATAATTTTTTTTGGGCCCAAGAACCCGTGGCCCAACCCGATTTTGGGTTTGCCGGGACTGGGGGGTTGTTTTAAAACTTCCCTTTAAAAAGTAATTGTTTTTAATTTAGTCCCTTTATATGCCCACCCCCCCAAAGGCGTTTTCCCCCCCAAAAACAAACCTTTTTTCCATTTCAAAAGAAAAAGTTAACTTATTCACTGCATTATTTCCAAATAATTAAAAAAAATTAAGTATAATGTAATTTTTTTAAGAAATTTTTTGACTTTTAATTTAAATTTAAAAAATTAAAAAATTTTTCCCCCCTTTCGGGGTTTTAAAATTTTTAAAGGGGTCCCCCAGAGGATGTTGATCATTTGGTTTTAAATTTTTCCCCATAAGAACAATTTTTGTTAATCCAAATTTTTTTTTTTAAAATTTTTGACTCAAAAGTTTGTGTTTTATGTACCCTTTTTTTTTAAATTTTTTTTTCCATACGCGAAAGGGGGTTTTGTTTTTTGGACATTTAAGAATACATAAGCCTACTTTTAAAAAAAGGGAAGGGGTTTGGGGGTGCTGGGAACAAAAATTTTTTAAAATTAAAAAAATACAAAAAAAATTGAAAATTGAAAAATTTTAAACCTTAAATTTCTTTTCGGTTAGGACAATTTACCCAAAATTTTAAATTGTATAAAATCAATTTAAAAATTACTCTCCCTAAAAAAGAAATTATAAAACAAAATTTTAAAAATTTATTAAACACAAAGTATACTAAAAAAATCATTATAAAGGAAATTATAAACACAAATTTGTTTTTTAAATCCCACAAAACAATAATAATTAACCCCTCGCTTTTTTTTCCCAAAACAAATCGACTGGGCCTTATACGGGGGTTCAAAACAGAGGGGGAACAACCCACCCAAAGGGGGAGGGTTGAAGACAAATCAAAAGTTTTTTTGACCATAAATGAAAACCAAATTTGGAAACTTTTTCCTTACTAGTTTTTTCCTAAACAGGGGGAAAATTACAACCAAAAAAAAAACTCCTGACCCCATCGTTTAACCCCGTGTAAAACCAGACTGTAAAAAAGTCGGGGGGGTTCCTTTTTTAAAGGGAATGCACATTTTTCATTCATCCTAAAAAAAAATTTCCTTTTGAGTGGAATTTAAGAGCTAATTAAAAAAAGGGAAAAACCCGCTAACAACGGGCCCAAAATTTGTCACAAGAGCAAATTGAAACTAAATTTTTTTGATTTTTGAGGGGGTTAAAAAAAGGCCCAAAAAATTCTGAAAAGGTGCAAATCTAATAGGGTTTTTTTCACAAAGCTAAGTCTAAATTAGTTAAAAAGGTTTTTAAAAAATTGTTCTATTAAAAACTCCAAAAAATATGATTTTTGTTGACTGTTATTTTGGGGAAAAATTGAAATCCTTGCTAAAAACATTAAATAACAAAAAAAGGGTTTTTTTTTTTTAATGACAAAAAATTTAAATTTGGGGGATAGAAACAATAAAAATAATGACCAAAATCCCTTTTCGGCTAAAAATACAAGGAAACCCCCTTTTTAAAAGAGAAATAAAGGGTACCCAAAATTTTTTATTGCATATTTCAATTTATAAAAATCAAAAACCTAAAAATTGAAACAAAATCAAAAAAAAAATTTAAAAAAAAATTTTTTAAAAACCAAATAGTACAAAAAAAATAAAATAAAAAAAAATATCAAAAACAAATTTTGCCCAATTTTTTTTTTATTACCCAAAACTTTTAAAAAATTGAACCCCCAAGCTTTCCCCTTTCCCAAAACAAATCCGCCTTATTTTCAGGTTTTTCCAAAAAAAATTGGGGGGAAACCCCCCAAAAACCCAAAGGGAAAAAGGGGGTTAAGAAAAAATTCAATGATTCTTTTGACCATAAGGCCATTTGGAAAAAAAGATATGAAAAATTTAAAGACATTAAAAAAATTTATACAACATCCCCCTAAAAAACCACAAGGTTTTTTTCTTTTTTTTTTTTTCCTCTTACAAAATATTTCGTCCCAAATGAATTTAAAAACCCCAAACATAACTCGATCCATCTTTTTAAAAGCTCATGTATACCCCAAAAACTGAAAATAATTGGGGGTTTTTTACACATACGTGCAACAAAAAAAAATTGAAAAAAAAAAAAAAAAAAAAAAAAAAAAAAAAAAAAAAAAAAAAAAAAAAAAAAAAAAAAATAAAAAAAAAATAAAAAAAAAAAAAAAAAAAAAAAAAAAAACCCCCCTTTTTTTAAAGTTCCCCGGGGGACCCTAAGTAATGCAGCATTATGCATGCATCCAAACCAAAAAATTACCTGAGTGGAACTTATATTTTTTAATTTTAAAAAAATAAATTTCCGCAAAAAGCAACCCAAAATTTATCATTTTTTTAACGGGGCAGTCGATAGACCTTTTTCCTTTTTTCTCTTTCCCCCTAGTCGCTGAAAATAAAGTTTTGATCTAATTTCAAAGGGAATAAGTTTGATTTTGTGTCTTTTAATTGTAAAAAATTTTTGTTCTAATTAGGGGTTGCATATTTAATACCCCTAAACATTACGTAAGTATAACAAAATAATCCCGGCCTAAAGGGGAAAAGTGTGCGGAAAAATTTTCCCTCGGTGCGAAGCCCTTTGGCAAAAAATTGGTTTAAAAAATTGGAAAAAGTGTTAATTCCCCCTTTCCCCATTTTAAAAACCCCCGCCTTTTCACGGGCCTTTGGGGTCAACCCAAAAAAAGGGGGTTTTACAAAAACCCAAAAACAAAAAAAATTGGGAAGTCCCGTTTAAAAAAAAAAAATTTCCCCAACATGAACATCTTCTTCGGGGGGGGGAAAAGGGGTCCCCAGCCGAAAAAAGACGAAAAATTTAAATTTCTGATAAATGCTTTAAAACCCCTTTTTTAAAATGAAAAAATTCGGATGTGCAATGGAAAAAAAATTTTAAAAGGAGTGGCCAAACAAAAAACCCTTTAATTGCAATAAATAAAAAGTTTAAAACTGAAATTTGAAGAAAAACAGGAAAATTTAAAAAAGGCTTTGTAGCCAGCTAAAAACAGAAAAAAAAAAACCGGTGAAAGCCGGGTGAAAAGGGGGGAGATGGGGCTGAAATTTGGAAAAAGATTCGGGCAACTTCCCCCAAAATGGCAAACCCACGAAATAAGGGATTCCCAAACGAACCCCCCAAAAGGGGGAACGAAATACAACCCCCCAACTCATGAAAAAAAACCGTTTTCCCATAAAAACCGGTCCCCAATTCAAGGGGGAGGATTTTTTTTTCTGTTTGCTAAACCCCCCTTGCGAATCTTTTTAAAAAAAAGCAGGGGCTCACCCCACCCTTTAAATTTTAACAAATTTGTTTCTAAAAACCCTTAAAAAAAGAAAGGGCCGGGGATGTCAGCAGTAAGACGGGAAGAAAGGGGTTTTCTCCCCCCCAAAAAAATTGAATAAAAAAGAAACGTAAATTGCACATGGGGTGTTTATCAACGAAACCCCCCCTAAAAAACACCTCAAAAAATAAAAAAAAAAACCTTTTTGGTTTCGAGAAAGGGAAACTCCTTTCCGTCAGAAAAAAACTGTTTTTTTGCGGGAAATTTTTCAAACGCAAGTTTTTTCTTTTTAAAACCAAAAAAAGGGGGCCCGGGCCAGCATCAAAAAAGTGCTGAAAATTTTGAGGACCAAAGACCCCCCTACGAAAATAAACCTTTTTTGCAAAAAATTTTTGGGAAAAGTCAAAACATAATTTAAAATTTAATTTATTTTTTAAATAAAAAAAACAATTATTATTTTAAAATTCAAAAATTTAAACCAATTAAAAATTTTTTTTGTAAAAAAAGGGAAAATTTTAAAATTTGTGTTTTTTCCCAAAGGGAAAAAGAAATTTTATTTTAGGGTTAACCCAAAAAAAAAAGTTCCCCAAAAAGAAAAAAAGTTTTTAAATTTCATATAAACACTTTTTCTTTTGTTTTTTTGTAAAAATAAAAAGGGGGGAATTTTACTGACCCCCCATAAAGTCTTGTTATTTAAAAAATTTTTCCAATTGTTGTTATACTTGTTTAAATATTTTGTCGTTATCACTGTTTTTTAATTTAAAATTTTTTTTTTCTGAATTTTATTTTTAAAATTCATCCGTATAATTTTATTATTAAAGCTGCATATTTTTTTTGTATTTCCCTTTTTACTGTATTCTTTTTTCTTTTTTAAAACCCAAAAGTTTTTAATTTTTTTTGCTTTCCCTTGGGTCCCCAAAAAAAATTTTTTCCCGAAAATTAAAAATTAGGATTTCACGCAGGGAAAAAATGAAAAATGCAATGGGTTATTGTAACTTTTTTTTGTAACTAAAATTTTTTAAAAAGCACACCGCGTCTAAATTCATTGTTTTTATTGTCTATTATTATTTTTTAATTTATTGAGTGTTTTAAATATAAATTACGGAAATTTTTTTTATTTTCCCAACGCCCCAAATCTATTATTTTTTTTGAAATTTTGGGTTTTAAATTTCTTTAATTGTACTAAAGATCCCAGGGAAATTTGGGAAAGCCATAAAAAAGGTTTTTGTTAAATTTTTCAAATTTTTAAAATTTGGTTTTTTTTTTAAAATATAAGGGAGCCCAAGGGAAAAATTTTCCAAAATTTGGGGAAAATTTTTTAAAGTTGGTTTGTTTTTTGTTTAATCTATCTTGCCCATCATTTTATCCCTTTTTTGCTTCACTGTATTTTAATAATTTTGCTTTTAAATTTCTAATTTTTCCGGGTTCTATACAAAACATTTTTCCCAATTGTACCTTTTCATATTTTTTCATTTTTTAAAAACGACCAAAAAAAATTTATTGTTTTTGGAAAACAGTTTAATAATTTTTTTAATTGTTGAAACTTCCGTTTTAGAAATTTTGGCCAAAAATTAAAAAAATTTTTTTAAAGGGGGGTTGGAAAAAACCATAAGCTGGCCCTTTGACAAATTCTTTATTTTGTTTTTTTCACTCATTGAAACTGGATACAAAACCCCGCAAAATTCGTTTGAAAAATTTATTTTTAAATTAAAATTTTGTATTTTTATGTTGGTTTTAACAATTATTTTTAATAAATTTTTAATTTCCCCTTTTAAATTTATTATTAAATATTGGGTTTGATAAAAAAAATTGTTAAAAGATTTTTTTTTTTAAAAAGTTACTAAAGGTTTCCCTTGTGAGAAAATTTCCCTTTTACAGATTTTTGTTAAATTTTTAAAAAAAATTTGGGTCAAATTTAAAAAATATAATGGGGTCCCCTTGGGAAAAATTTATTTAAATTTAAATTTTTAATTTTTTTTTTTTTTGGTTTTGAAAATTCCTTATCTTGCCCTAGCAAATATCCCTTGTTCTTCACTGTAAATTATATATTTTGCATTTATTGTCAAATTTAAACCATGTACTAAAACAAACAACTTTTTCATTGTCCCAAAATTTTCTATAAAAAATTTCAGGTTTTCTTTAAAAAAGAACCAATAGTTAATTTTTGTTATTTTGGAAACCCAGATTTTTAAATTTTTTTTATTGTTTTTTTTAAACTTAACCATTCCAATTTGGGGGGTTTTTTGGTTGCCCCATTAAAAATTTAATTTTAAAAGTTTGTTTGGGTTGAAAACCCCCCCAATAGCTGGCCTCTTTTGCATTTCCCATTTATTTGTTTTTTTTCCCAACCTCCCCCATTGTAACGGGATACTAAAAAAACCCCCTTTAACCCGTTAAAAATTTTTTTGGTATTAAAATGTTTGAAATTTTAATTTATTATTTTTTTATTTGTTTATTTTTGTATTTTAACTAATTATTATTTAATAGATTTTAATTTTAAAAAAACATTATTTTTTATTAAAATTTTGGTTTTATCATAATTGAAAAGAAATTTTTTTTTAAAAAAATTGTTACTAAATAAACCCTTTTGGGGTCGGGGAAGGGCAAACAAAGCTTTTTAAAATTTGCTTAAATATTTTTTTTAAAAATGTAAGGCAAAATTTTATTTTTAAGGCCCCTATTTAATTTTAGTATAAAAAATTCCAAAATTTTAAACGATTTCGGGGTTGTTTTGTGCAAAAGGCCCCGGGGAATGGATTTTGTTGGGGTGAAAAAAGGCCCTTAAATTTATGAAAAATTTTTTTGCCTTGAATTAAAAACACTTTTTTCACAATACAAAAACTTTTTTTTAGGGGAAAAAAAAATAAACGAGTGAAAAAGAAAATAAGAGTATTTAAACTCAACTTTGGGAGCAAAATAAAAATGTTGAAGACTTTTTTTTTTAATCTGGGATGCAAAAAACATTCAGATGGACGGGGAAAAATTTTAAACGGAGTGTTGGGGGGGGGAGGGAGAGGAAGGGGGAAAACACTGGGGGAATTTTTGACCTTTTAAAAAAACAAAAACATACCGAAACCAAAATAACGAACCTTGTTTTACTAAAAAAAGGGGAAAAAAACCAAAAAAAACTGCCCCCACCCCCCTCAAATTTAAACACTGGCCGACGTTTGGGAATCGGGGTTTGGCCCTTTTTTTTTTTTCATTTAAAAAAAAACAGTTTTAATTTGGGTTTGGCTTTCAACCGGGACATTTGATAGGGGATCCTTATATTTTTTCGGGAAAAGGATTTAAAAAATTACTATAACAAAAATTAGCAAAAAAAAAAAATTTTTTTAAATTCCCTGGGGGGAGACCCAATAATTGACTTTTTTAAAACCCCGATTTTTTTAACCCGTTTTAAAAAAAAAAATTTAACTACTTTACAATACGGGACGTGTGCAATTGTGTTTGACAAACCTACCAGAGTAACTGACCACAAAACGTCCCCATTTAAAGAAAATTTTAATTTTTTTAAAATTACAATGAAAAAGCGGTTTTTGGGAGTCAAAGCTGTACGGGAGACTTCTATTTCCGGGAAAAAAATTTTCTTCCCGTTTTGAAACCCTTCACTTAAATGGTGACAAAGGTTTAAAAGAAATGACGCCAAAACCCACGTTAAAAACATTGACAGCTCCACGCTAAAACTAACCCCCGGCCCTTTTTCGACTGGGGACCCGTCCCCTTGGGGGTGTTCAAGGTTTAAAACTTTGCACTTCCAAATTTTTAAAATTAATTTTATAACTCAATTAGGAATGCAAAAAAACCATGAAAAAGTAAAACCAGGGTTTAAAAAAAAAAAACTCAAACCATGGGTTTCCCCTAATTTTAAATTCATTTTAATTCGGGGAAAAAGATTAATTATAAATCAGAAAAAAATCCCCTTTTAAAAGGAATTTTTGAACCATCATAGGAAGGAAAAAAAACAGAAAATGAGGAAAAAATAAAAAATTATCCTAAAAAGGAAAAAAGAAAAAAATAAATGTTTTAAAAATTTCAGATCAAAAATTAAAAAATCTGTCAGGCCTTTAAAATTTCCCCAAGGGGTGTTTTGGGAAAATAAAAACAAGACGGGGGGGAAGGCCCGTTTGAACAAAAAAAAACCCTTTTCCCAATGGCTAAAATTTTGGGTTTTCCCAAAACTCTTTTTCGCTGGGGCCTTTAAAAATTTTTCCAAAAAAAAAAGTACCAACCAAAAAAAACTCATTCCCCTTTTTTTACAGTTGGGCACCAAATTTCTTGCGATTAAAATCAGGGGGGGGACCCAACCCCTGGATTTAAGCCCAAATTTCAGAAAACAAAATACTAAACCCCTTTTCGGTTTTCACCAGGTTTTAAAAAAAACCCGAGGAAAAAAAAATTTTTTCACTGCCCGGGAACGGGGCCCTCCGGGCTTTGATGGGGTTTTAAACACGATTTTAAAAAAAATATTTTATATTATCTCAAAACCCCTAATCCCCCTCTAAAAAAAAACTTAATTTATTATTTGGGATGTTTCCCCCCAATTTTAAATTTGGGCTAAGGTCTGTCCCCCTTTTAAAAGGGTAAACCGATTTATCTAGATTTCAATAATTAACCCTCCAAACTCCCCATGAAGTGTTTTTCGTAAGAAAACCCCCTTGTAAAATTAAAAATAAAAGGGGCAACAATGGGTTTTTTTTTTAAAAAAGTTAAAGATGTCCTTGTTTAGTGTCAGTACGGGGTTTCCCACGGGAAAAAAAAAAACCAATTTTGATGCCCCTTTTTTGGGTGTTAATTTAAAAAATATTTCAATGCAATATCCAAAAAAAACAAAAGCCCGGGTAATTTTTTTTTTTTGAATTTAAAAAAGGCTTTTTTACTCTGGTTACAGAAAAATTGCCGGAAAAAAAAATTGGAAAAAAAATTGGAGTAAAGGGGGAACGCTCCCCCGCCTTTTAAAAACTAAACCTTTTTTAGACAGAACACCCGTAAAAGTTTTTCCTTTTTGGGAGTAAACCCTTTACCCCTTTGGGCCCGGGAAAATTAAAGGGGAATCCAGGGGTACGCTGGGCCCCAACCCCGTTTTTAATTTACATTAAAAAAACATGTCAAAAAAAAAAAAAATTTACATGCCAAATTTGGGTTTTTTGTTTCACGATGCTCTATATTTCCCCCCAAAATAAAAGACTGGGGAAAGTGTTCGCAAAAAAAAAAGCCCTAAAAGACTCATGAAAAATTGAAAAAATGGCTTTAAAAAAACAAAAAAACTTTGCTTCCCGAAAAATTTCAAAAAAAAATTCATCCCAAATCCCCCCAGTAAAAATTTAAACAAACAAAAATTTTAAGACCCATTTTTCCCCTAATTTTTTGGGAAAATATCTTAATTTAAATTTTTTGATTTTAATTACATAGAAAAAGGGAACAATACAGGGTGTTTTATAAAAAAAACTCCGGGTTTTGAAGTATAATTTTTTTAAAAAAAAAAAAAGGGAAAATTAAAAGTTTTTTACAAATTTTTAAAAAGGTAGTAAAGCAAGTTTTTTTTTTTTCATATTAAACAAATTTAAAAATGGGCCCCCCTTAGTGGCACAGCACACATCATAAAACGATATTCCCAAAATTTTTTTCTTCCCCCATGTCCTTTTCCCCCCATTTCCCGGGGCAACCCTTTTTTCCACGCAAAAATTTTGGGTTAAAATTTGGTTTTTTTTTTTTCCCTTGGGGTGCCCCTAAAACCAAAGAAATTTTCCCCTCCAAAAACAACGCACCCGGGTAAAAGAATGTGGCGGGGCCCCATCTTTTTGGGAAATGAAAAAAACCAAACCCCTTTCCCCTCAAAATCAACTAACTGAGGAAAAACCAAAATTCCCCCCAACAATTGTCAAATTTTGGGCATTCAATTCCTTTTTTGATAGTTTTTTCCAAAAAAAAATGAAAGAAAACCATTACCCCGTTAAACATGCTAAGACCCCCACCAAAAACCCTTTCCCCTTTAGGCGTTCCCCTTTTATAAATAATAAACTCATGGGCGGGTCTGAAACCCCCCAAAATTTTAACCCAAATTTTGCCTGTTTTAAAAAAATCCCGTTCAAAATGAAAAAGGGAAACTTTATTATTTAAAAAAAAAAACCCCGTTTTTTAAAAAAATTAAAAAAATTTTCCCCCCAAATTTTTTTCCAGCAAAAGAAACAGCAAATCAAAATTTTCCCTTAAATTTTTTGTCGCGGTTTTAAAGTGGTGTAACGTTGAATCTTGTAAGCAGTTAAACGAAAAACCCTTTTAAAAAAACTACCCCTTTTAAAAACCCTAAAAAAAAACCCTTTTTAAAAGAGATTTTTTAAATTTTAAACTTAACCCCAAGAATAAACATACTAAATTTTAAAAGTGGGGGAAAGGGGAAAAAAATTGTTTTAGACAATTTTTTTTTTTTTTTTGTGCTTCTTCTTCTGAAAAAATCTTTTTTTTTTTTTTTTTCGATTTTGTATTCTCTTTTTTTTTTTTTTTTTTTTTGTTTTATTTAAAAAAATTTCTTTGAAGCTCAAAGGGTTTTTTTTTAGCAATTTTTTATTTCTTTTAATTTTAAAAAAACGGGGCCAAAGGCTGTTTTTTTTGCTATTAAATTTTTTCATCAAATTTTTAAATGTTTGGTTTTTCAAAAAACCACAAACCTTTAAAAGGTTTTGAAAATTTTTTTTTTTGGCCCCTATTTGATCAAATTTCTGTTTTTAGTTGAAAAATTTTTTTGTAACTCTATTGATTTTTGAATTTTTTCCTTTTTTTAAAAACCCAACCTCTTTTAAAAAAAAAAAAAAAATTTCAGCTTTTCTTCAGAAATCTTTATCCTCTTCTAAAAATTTTTTTTGGGTTTTGTAAGAGATTACAAATTTATTTTCACATTCTTC
Organism: Stictocephala bisonia; assembly: GCA_035578905.1. NCBI lineage: Eukaryota > Metazoa > Arthropoda > Insecta > Hemiptera > Membracidae > Stictocephala > Stictocephala bisonia. The sequence continues at coordinate 40,095 of JAQJVL010002075.1, forward strand.
TTTTTAAAAACTCAGGACCTTTTTCTAGTTTTAAAATTTTTTGGGATAGCAAATGGGTATCTTACACATTTCCACTTTTAATTTTCAAAAGTCCCAAAACATGTTTCAAACTAACTTTCGGACCCCCCCAAAGTACAAAAAAGAATAAAACATTTACAAAAGGGCAAATTTTGGGTTCAAAAAAATTAAACCCAACCGGTAGTTTTTTCCCGATTTAGGGGGGAAAAAGGCAAAAATTTTCCCCCATGATTTAAACATTTTTTTTGGAAAAAAACACAAAAAAAACCCCCAAATCCATTTTTCCCAAGGGGAACTCTTTTTTTTTTTTTTGTTTTGGAAAAAAAGGAAAAGTTTTTTGGGGCCTTGTTTTGGTTGGTTTGTTAATTTTCCTGCCTTTTAATTTTTAACCTAACAAAAGGGAATTTTTCCCCCAAAATTTTAAATTTTTTTTGGTTTTTAATTTTTCCCAGCTTGCCCAATTTTTAATTTGGCCCCCCTTTTTTTTTTTTTATTTTTTAGGTTTTTTCCCTTTACCTGATTTTTCCCCTTCCCCCAAAAAAAAATAGTTTTGAAAAGGTCCCCCCCAAAAAAAAGCAAGCGCCTCTAAAGCATTTTTTTTTTTTTGTTTAAAGGAAATTTTTCCCACCCCTTGTTTTTCCTTATTTTTAACAAAAATTTAAAAACCCCATTTTTTAAAAACATCCTCCAAAAATTTTTCTTTGGGAAAATATTTAACCCTAACTTTTTTTTTCTGCAAATCACCATTTCAATTTTTTGGCCCCTATTTGTTAATAATTTTCTTTAAAACATTGTCTTAAAAAACATTTTCATTTTTTCTTCTAAAATTCCCCTTTTAAATTTTTTTTTAAAAACGGGTTTTTTTTTGGGGTTTAATTTCCCTTAAATTTTTTTTTTAAAAATTTGACTCCATAAAACCCGTCCCAAAATGCCAATTGCAGTAAAAGACGCTTAATTTTACTGGTCCCTTACAGATACCCCCAACCTTTTTAAAAAGAATCTGCCATATCAACATAAACCGCCTTTTTGGGGGGTTTTAAAAATTCCTACTTTATTTCCTTTTTTGTGTTTTTTAAAAAGCAGCTTTACTGTCTCCTATCATTTTTTAATTTTTAAATAAAAAAAAGCCCCAACGAAACCCCTTTTTCTCATATCATCCAAAAACACCATTACAAATAATTTACTTTAAAAATTGTAAAGCATTCCCCTTTTTCCCGTGTACTAAACCAAAAAATGCAGTCCCGGGAAATAAAAATTTTAAAATCTTAAAATTCTTGGTTTAAAAATCTGTCATGATTTCTTAAAAAAAAATCATCTTTTTCCCAAAACCCTTTTTTTCTTCCCCCTTAATTTTGGGGAAAAAAAACACACCAAAGTTGGTGAGGGGGAATTTTCCTTTCCCAAAACGTTCAACCCCAAAAAGCAATTAAATGGTTACCCAAAAATAAATTTCAAAAAAATTTAAAAAAACCCTTTTTTTACAAAAAACCCTTCCTTTTAAAGTCTATTGAGAATTTAAAAATTTTTTCCCTTTTTTCTAAATTTCCCTAAATTTTGGCATCCAAAATTTGGGACGGTTTTCAAATTTTAAAAACCCCTTTTTCTATTTTTGTAAAAAATTTTGTTTTAGGTTTTAAACCAATGCCATTTTTACAGGAAATCTTCTTTTTCAGAAAAATTGCAACTTAATTTTTTTCTTTATATTTTTAAAACCAAGGGCAAAAAACCAACAATTTAATTTTTCCCTTTGGAAAATTTTTAATCCTTTTTTAATTTGGGGTTTTTTGAAAAATTTTCCCCAATCCGTTCTTGGGGAAAATTTTTTTACAAAAAATTAAAACAAAGGTTTTAACCTTTTTAATTTTTTTTAATTAAAGGAAAAAACAAAATTTTTTCATCTTTCCTTATTTTTTTTTCTTTTCCTTTTAAAATTTATTTAAATTTTTAAAACCCAAAATTTTTTCATTTAAAATTTTAAAAAAAAAAAGAAATTTAAAGATTTTTAAAATAACCAAAAATTTTTTCAAATTTTTTTTTTTTTAAAAAAATTGTTTAAAATTTTTATTTTGGTAATTTTTCATAAAAATTAATTTTGGAAAAAAAAAACCCCTTAAATTTTTTTGTTAAAAATTTTTTTTATGGTTTTTTGAAAAATTTTTAAAACAAAAATTTTTTAAAACCATTTTTCGGGAAACCAAAAAAATTTAAAAAAAAAGAAATTCCCAATTAGCCCTTTTAAAAAAAACAAAATTGTTAAAATTTTAACAAAAAGTAAAATTTAAAAATTTGGGCCCAAAAAATTCACAAAAAAAACGGGGGACAAATAAAGGGCTCCATAAAACTTAAAATTAAAAATAACAAAAATGGGCATGCTCAAGAAAAAAAATTCCAAAAAAGGCCCAAAATCGAAATCCCCTCCATGCCCCATCCCCAGCAATAAGAAATCCATCCTTAAAAAAAAAAAAACAACAAAAAATAAAAAAAGTTTAAATTTAAAAATTGGGAAAATTTAACTAATTTTTTTTTTTTAAAAAAACCCCCCCCGATTTTATAACCATTCGCCCGCCAAAAGACCAAAGGGTTTCCCAATTTTAAAAGGGGGTTCAAGGGGTTTCCCTGGGGGTTAAAACCCGTAATCCAATTTTTATTTTCCCAAACCCGGGCTTTCCGACACCCCGCTCCAAATCCCCCCGTGCTCATAAAAAATATGAATTTTTTGAGGTTAGTTTATTTTTTTTTTTTTCGTTTGTAATCCCCCGGGGATTAAGGGTTTTAACAAAAAAGTGTTTTCCGAAAAATTTTTTTAAAATTCCCCGAGGGAAAATAAATTGGACAATCCAAGTCCAATATTTTTTCGTTGTAAATCCCGATAACTAATTGGGGTTTTGAAAGCGTAAAAACCTGTAAATAAATTATGTAAAAAAATTTTTTGTTGTTTTATCAACTATAGCCCCGTTTTTTTTTTACACCAAATGTAATTTTTTTTTTTTATGGAACTGAAAAATAAATTTGTTTAAAAAAAGGGCCTTTTATCTTTTAAAAAACGATTGTTTTTTGACCAAGGGGCTGCGGGGAACTTGAACACGGTGTTTTCTGAAAAAAAGAAAATCCGGAAAAACCAAATTTTAAAAAAAATCAAATGAACAGAAAAAAAAATCTTGAAAATTGAGTCCGAATACATTGATGAAAACGGAAAGCGAACCAGATTTTTTACCCTAAAACCCCCTGAAAGAAGAAGATACACGAAATTAATTTTTTTTTCCCTAAAATAAATTGTTTCCCGTCTGAAAAAAGTGGAACAAAAACCAAAAACTCCCAAAGCAGCTCATTTTCCCCCCAAAAGGGAAAAGGGGAAAGGGCTTTAAATTTTAAAAACCCCCAAAAAAAAACAAAAATTTTAAAATGTTAAAAAAAAATTAAAAAAGGATTCAACAAAAGCTGAATCCGATTCTTAAATTCTAACGAATTTTTACATAATAATTATAAAAAGTTCCCCAAACCACACAAAAAAATGTCATTGAAAATTATGAAATTCCGGGCATCAAAAAAAAAGATCCAAAATTTTCAACCCCGCACGGGGGAAAATTTTCCCCAGATACAAAAATAAAAGATGTAGGTAATCCCCTTTAAAAAGTGACCAAATTATCAAGATTCTTCAATTTAAAAATTTTAAATTAATAAAAAAGATGAAGAACAATAAATTTAAAACCCAAATTTTTCCCACAAAATAAAAAACTTAGTTATTCCTAAAAACCCAAGGGAAACCCAAGAGGGAAAAAATGGGGCACCTTTTGGAATTTCAAAAAAAAACCAAAACCCGGTTTTTTTTTAGGAAAAACCCCCAAACCCAAAGGGAAAATTGTCAATTTTTTCCCCAAAAACCGTTAATAAAACTAAAGAAACATTTCCCAAAATCCTTTTTTAAACCTTTTAAAAAATTTAAATTTTTTTTCTTCCCAATTTGGAAAAAAAAAATCGTTCAATAAAAACCCAAAGTAGAAAAATTTAAAAAAACGATTTAAAGGGATTTCCCAAAAAAATAACAACTTTTTTGTAATGCCGACCACATCAAAAGAGCAAAAAACTCCCAAATTGGGGGTGTTTTTTTATGTCGCCAAAAAGAAAAAAAACCACTTACCACCCCAAAAACTAATTTTTTTAACCTTTCAATTTTTTGGAAAAAAGATAAAGTACGGTTTTAGATTAAAATCGGTTTGATTTCCCGGTTTTTACGGGATTTTAAAAATTTTGATTTTAAAATCCCAAAAACATCCCCGCCAAAAATTTGGGGGATAAACTTGCACCAACAAAGGAAGGTTTTGGGAAAAAATTTTTTTTTGGGTTCCCAATTTTTGGGCCCCTTGGAAAAACCTATATTCCTGGTTCCTACTTTTCCCAAAAAGAAAGGGAATGGGGGCCCGGGTAGGAAAAAAAAAACCACCCCTATTACCGCAAGTTTTTAAACTTAATAAAAAAACCGTAAACCCTTAATTTTGGGGCGATTTCCAAACCCAAAAACAACAAATCTAGATTTTTTCCCCTAAATTTTTTCATAAAGACTTTTAAAAAAAAAAAATGGGTTTTCTTTTACCCAAAAAAGGGGTTATTTTTTCGTTGTTTTATAACTAAGGGGTTGATTTTGTTTTAAAAAATTTAAAATTTTTAAAAGTATTTAAAACCAAAACCAAAAAATTTTTAAAAACCGGAACGGGGTAATTTGGCTTTTCCTATTTCCCTTCCCCGTAACCACTTTGTTTAAGGTTTTTTGCTAATACAAACCAACCCATTAAAATTTGGGCCAGGGATCTGAAAAAAAAACCTTTTTTTGTTTAAAAAAAAAAATTAACCCAAACCCTTGGGTACGGGTTTATGGTTAGCCTTTTGTTATAAATCTGGGGAACGTTTTGGGAATACAGATTTGGGGGAATTTTCCCTGAGATAGGAAAAAAGCCCCAAAAGGCGCCTTTTTTAATTGGGATGGGATCACTAAAATACTACATAAGTAAAAAACTATTCATCAAAGACATTTAATAATGGGAAAATTTAAATTATGAACATAATTAAAAATTGTGGATCCAAACAAAATTTACTTAGTTTACATTAAATTTTTTTATTCTTAAAAATTTTAAATTCTGCATAGTAAAAATTTTTTATTTTTATGCCATTTGGAAAATCTAAAAAACCACAACAAAACACCAAAATTTTTAAAAAATATTTAAAAGAAAAAGCTAAAATAAAATTTGATAAAAATTTAATGCAAAAAAAAACAAATTACAAATAATTTATAGTTCAGAAATACAAAAATAAAATTTTGTTCCAATTCCTTAAAAAAATTTAAAAAAAATTTTTCTTCCCAAAAAAGAATGAAAATATTAAAAAAAAAAAAATTTAAAAAAACCCACCCTTAAAAAACCCGTTTTTTAAAAAAAACGGTTTTAATATACATTTTATTAAAAACAATTTTTTTTCATTATTAAAACATTTTTAAACAATTATATTTACATGGTTATTAAAAATTTAAAGTAAAAATTTTAAAATTTTTAGTTTTTGTTCCCCTTTAAAATTAAATAAATTTACAAAACCAAGGGACCAATTTTAAACCTACAATCAAAAAAGACATTAAATTATTTTTGAAAAAATCAAAATTTTTGAAAGTTTAAAACCAAAACAAAAAAATAATTTTTTTGGGCGGGTTAAAAAAAAAAAATTTTTTTTAATTTTAAAATAAATAAACTGATAAATCCTTTTTCCCTTATTTTTATTTATTTTTTAAAATAAAAAAACATAAAACCCAAATTTAGGGGCTTAAAAAATTTCCCATTTTTATGGCTTAAAATGCAAGTAAATAACTTTTTTTAAAGGAGAGGTAAATTTTTTCCCCTTTGTAAACCCCAAAAACCCGTATAATAGGGCCCCAATTGGGTTTTGTTTGTAAAGCCTGTTTTAAATTTAAAATTTTTACTGAGTCTATTTTAAATAATGGGGAAAATTTAAAAAAATACGCCATTTCCCCCTCCTTTTGGGGGTGCTTTCTTTTTGGTAATTTTTCCAGACAAGTCAAAATCGGGATATCCGAAATTTTCTTCCCCCTGCAAGGGGTTTAACCGGAAAAGCTGGGCCCCCCCCAGCTAGCTTTAAAAAAAATGCACCCCAAATTTCTGGGCAATCCAGGGAACTTTTTCTAACATCGTCCATCCGGGCAAACGGGTGTCGGGGAATTCAACCCCCCTCAAAGCTTGGTTTGTTTACTTATATGACCGCTTGAATTTCACCCAGGACAAAAGTCCGTTTAAAAGGGCCGCACTAAAAGGCTTTTAAAAGGGGGGCCCCCCAGTGCATTTGGGGGTCGCACAGGGTTTAGAAATAAAATTTTGTGACCCAAAAGAGCTTTTCCAAAACAACTCAACTATCCCCTTTTTTGGAAAAAAATAAGTTCCCAATTTTTCCCTGAATCCCAGAAAAAAAAACTTTGGGAAATGCCCGCCCAACGTCCCCAAACCCCGTTTCCGTTGTAAAAAAAACCCGGTTTTTCCACAACCAATGGTTTTCCGTTTTGGGGGGTTTAATTCCCAAACCCCAAACAAAAATTCTAAAAATTTCCCCGGAGGTTTCCAACGGGGGTAGTACGGCAGCCTTTATGGCTAAGGGTTTTTTACGCGTTTAAAAAAGAAAAAAACCTTTCCTCCAAATTTAAAAACAGAAAAATTTTGTCTTAAACCCCTCCCTATCCGCGTTTTGACAAAAAAATTGTTTGGGCTTGTGTTGATTCCCGTACCCGGGGGAATCGACAAAAAAAATTTTCCCACTTGACATTTGCTTGATAAAAAAATCACTTTTATTAAATAACCTATTTTTCGCTATTGACCCAATAAATTTATTTTAAAACCCCCTTTGGGAAAAGGGAAAGTTTTCCGATTGGGTTTTTTAAAGCCTGACTTGGTTAAAAGACGGAAAGGGGAAAAATGGAAAATAAAAAGATGAATAAATTGGGTTTTTCCAATATGAAAGGGCATTTTCCCAAAAGACACAAAACCATTTTGGGGGGTTTTTTTTTTAAATATTTTTTTAAATTTTAAATTGGGGAAGTTTTTTTTATACGTAATTATGGTTTATTATGGGTAAAAAGGGTTTTAAAAATTCATCTTCTGTAAGGGGTTTTAAAATGGCCGGTTTGAAGTGAAATATGTGGGTAAATTAAAAAAATGTTTGGGTTTTTTGCTTTAAATAACATGATTGCCCTTTAAGGTTTTTGGTTTACATTTAAAAAAAGGGTTTAAAAAAAAGGGCCCTAAAATGTAATTTAAAATTAAAAAAGAAAAAAAGTTTCATTTTTTAAGCATAAGTAAAGCTTAAGTTAAAAGTATAATTTCATTTTTAAATTTTTATTTTTACAGCATTTTTTAATAAATTTTCAGTTTAAGGTTTTTTTTGACAAATCCTCAAAACCCCCAAGATTCTACAAAGGTTTAAATCTGGAGAAAGAAAAGAAAAATTGGTAAGTGAAAGTAGAGGGGGTTTTTTTGGGGGGAAAAAACCTTTGGTGGGAAAAAGTCCTTTAGGGGGGCTGGGGCCCCGTAAAAAAAATTTTTCCCCATTTGGGGGGCTAAAAGGATGAAAAATTAAAAAAATAGCCGAAGGAACTTTAAAAAGGTCCCCTCGCCTTCCAAGGCCACAAAAAGGGGCCTAAAAAGGGAAAATTAGCCTTAAAAAAGGCCAACAAAGGGGTTTTTTTTTGCCCGCCTTTTCAAACCCTGGGAAAAAACCCAATTTGGGGAAGGGCCCCCTTCCCAAAGGGCCTTACAACCCCCAATTGCAAGGCCCTTAACCATTCCCATTGGGGGGGTTAAGTACCCACTGCCCCCCACCCCACGGACGGAATCTAAAAAATTTGGAAAAATTTTCTTTGAAAAAAAAGGGCCATTAAACCTTTGGTTTTTGTCCCCTACAGCTTTCCCCCTACAGCGGGAAAGGAAAATTTTTTGGGAAAAAACCAGACTTGGCCAATTTTAAACCCCAAAAGGGCGTGTTTGGGAATTTTCCCACAAAAAGGAAGGTGTCTGGATAAAGGTTTTTACACTTTAACCCGACAAACCCCATTTCCCCAATTTTTCCATTGGGGACAGGAGCTTTCGGAAAAAGACTTTTTTAAAAGGGACTAAAAAGTAAACCCAAAAATCTTTAAAAAGGGGGGCCCGCCAAAAAAAACCGTTGGTTGATTTCTAAAACTGGGAAAGTGATGGAGCCTTTTAAAAATTTAGGAGAAAAGGGGCCCCCGTAAATAGGTTTCCAAAAAAAGAAACCTACTAGGAAGCCCGTCCTTTTTCCCCCAGACCCACAGCTTTTAAACTCGGGGCAGGGAAGTTTTTCCGTAACTCCTGGAAAGGGGGTGACTAACCCGAAAAAATTAACCCAAAATACCCAAAAAATTTTAAAAAGGGGGGGGGGGGGTTTTTTTACGTAAAGAAAAAAAAAAAGTTCCCTTTTATCCAAAATTGTCCTGCAAAAAAGGCCAACAAGGAGAACTGGGGAAGTATTTTTAAAAATTTCTTGATACTTTGCGTACAAAAAATCACCTTTGTTTTGTAAAACCTACAAAAGCGGGAAAGGGAAAAAAGGGAAGACATGACAAAGGAATAAATTTGCATGGAACTGGAGATTTTAAATTTTTTGTTGACCTAGTTCAAAACCGGGCCCCAAGTTAAAGAAAACCCCCAATTTTTTCCAACCCCCCCAGGGTGAGCATAAGCTTGGGGGCCCCCCCAACCTTCTGAACAGGTTTGACAAGGTCTGTCCGGTGTGTTGTTAAAAAGGTCCAAACCTACTGGGTTTCCCGGGTGCAAAATTTTGGGGTCCAAAAAACAATGCTTCCCAAACCTTTTTTGGGGATCACAAAAAAATTTCCTGAACCCCACTTTGCAGAAAAAGCCCAAAAACAGGCTTGGGGAAAATCAGATTTGATTTTTTTTCTTTCCCTTTCCGGGGTACACGCCAAAATTTTTTTTTTATTTTTTTTTTTTTTTTTTTTTTTTTTTTTTTTTTTTTTTTTTTTTTTTTTTTTTTTTTTTTGGGAAAAAATTTTTTTCCCTTTTTCGGCCCAAACCCTTTATTATCCAAACTGGGCCCCAAAAAAATTTTTTACATTACCCTTTTTTAATTTTAAAAAAAAAAAAAACAAAAAAATATATTTAAGCCTTTTTAAAAAAAAAAAAAAAAAATTTTGAAAAATGGGAAAAAAAAAACCACATTTGTTTTGCGTACGTCGGAATAAATTTTTATTATCATCTGTGATCCCTAAAACCATAGGGCCCAAAGGGTACCAAGGGAACCATTTTCAAATTTTAAATTTTTTTTATAAACAAGTAATTTCCAAAATTTTTAGTACTATTAGAATGTACTTTATTATATAAAATTTTTAGCAAAATTTTTTTTAAAATTAAAGTTTTCCCACAGTAACAAATTTTTTTTTCAAAAAAATAAAATTTTTAACCCTAAAAAACAAGGGGTTTTTTTAAAAATAAAATTTACTTTTATATTTCAAAAAAACATAAAAAACCTTTATAAAAATCCTGAAACTAAATGAAATTTGCAATATTTTTGGGTACTTGGAATTTTTTAAATTAGCTTAATTTATTGTTTTCAAGGGGCCCCCCCCCCCATTTTTAAAAAGTTTTAAAAAAGTCATTGTCCCCCAAGGGTACATGATCCCTAAAAAATTTTTTTTACCCCCAAAAAAATTTAAAAATTTTTTTTATTAAATTTGATATCCTCTTTAAATTTGGAGTTACTAAAACCCCAAAAACAAATAGGGTTATATAATTTTTCTATTTTTTTAAAAATTTTTTGAAAAAATGGGTGCAAATGCCCTAAAAAAAATGGGGGACCGGGGAAACCCTTTAAAAAACTGGTAAACCATTGTCGCAAAAGGGAAAGTTTTCGGGGTTTCTTCCCTGCACGGGGGCTTAAAGTTATTTCCCTTTACGAAATAAATCCCGGGTACTGGAAAATTAAAACGTAAAAAGGGGTTTTTTTTCCCCAACCCAAAAGGGAAAACGTTTGGGGAAAAAATAAAAGTTTGTGCTTGTGTCACATCCCCCGAAAAAAATTTTTAGCTTTTTAAAAAACCCCTATTTTTTCAGGTTTTTTTTTTTTGGGGATGAACATCCCCCAAAAACTGCATTTTTTCCCCCCTGAAAGGGGTAAAAGCTGTTTTTTAATCATTGTAAATATGGGAACCCCGGCTTGTAGCTATCTCGCCCGTTTTTCAAAAGAAAAAAAATCCCAAAAACTCTCTGAAATTTGGGGCTAAAGGATCTGTTTTTAAAATCTTTTTCCCCACAAGTTTTCCCGTCATCAAAACGAATTGTAAAACAAAAAAAAAATTTAAAACGCCCTTTTTTTTTTTTCATCACACCCGAACCGACTCCCCCCCACGCTTTGGGTAAAAAAAAATCCTTACTTTTAAAAGGGGGTTTTTTTTTTCAAACTAGCAAAAAAAAGTAAAGACCAAAGAAAGCAAACATTTCCCCCATCATTTACGGGGGGTGGGTGTACTAGATTTTTCAGCATGGGTTTTTTCCCCGCACACGGGAAAAAATTTTCGATTAGTAAAGCGGGACTAATTTTTTTAAACCCCCTTTTCAAAGGGTGAAAAAAACTCAAAGCAAATTTTTAAAGTGTATTTGCATTTCTCCCCTTCCAAAAATTTAATTTTGGGCCTGGCCCCCTACAAAACAAAACATTTTTTGGGCCCGGGCTTTTTGTCTTTTTAAGGTTCTTTTTTTTTTGGGGTCCAGGAGTACGGGCCTTCCCCCACGAAAAATTTTAAAATTGCAGTTTGGCACTAAAAATAACCATCTGGGGCCCCTCGGGAAGGGACCATGATACAGGAGGGTCAACAGTAGCTAAGGGCGTTGACTCATTTGAACAAGTAGAAGGGTTTTTTTTTCCACGGGGTTTCCCCCAGATTTGCAGGAAGGGGATTGATCTGCCACGTTGTAGTGGGCCTTTTTCCCTTTTTTGTTCTGATTTTTCCTCTAGACAATAACCTAGCGAGCTTTTTACTCGGACCCTTCATATGGAATTCTTTATATTCAACTGGGGTATTTATTTTATTTTTCCCAAAACCCTTTTTATAAAGGTTTTTTAAAAAACTTTACGTTAAGAAACTCCCTGAGAATTTTGCGGTTCAAAAATGAATTCGACGTTAATTAAGGCAATGCAGATGGAGCGGTCCCCAATGGGGGTGCAGATTTATCAAAGCTGGGGAATCCCCCCTTTTACAGGCTGTAAAAAAAAAAAATTTTTCATACAGGGGGCCCAAATGTTGGGCCCGGGGAAAAAAGGCCGGTACTCTATTTCAAGAGGGGTTTGGGGAACATCCCGAAATCACTTTTATGAATCAGGGAATGTCTTTTTATCAAAGACTTCAAAGTAACCCCCTTTTCCTTTTCCCTTTTTTTTACACATACGGGCGATTTTGACACATGTTTATTAATTTTTTTTGGTTTTTCCCGTCAGGATCTTTTTCTTGGGTCGTCTGATTTTTTTTATACGGGACTATCAGTATCGTGAACGTCATCCTTTTCTATAATATCTTCCTCGTCACTAGTTGCATCATCCGGCAGAGGTTCTTCATTGTTTTCCTCAAGCAATAATTTGCTGATCCTGTTCAAGTCTAAAGATCTATCGTTATGAACCATTTGTTTAAGACACACAATAAAGTTATGAAGAAATAATAAATTACGAAATAATAGTCTTGGTGTACAACAACAACAAAAAAACTCGGAGAAAAACTAACGCGCACACCAAGCATTCGTATGTTTAACGAATAAGAAATAACTATGGATCATAAGCCTTCGTAAAAATCATGAAACACCGTTCACTGCACACACACCGAATTGTACTACAGGACAGCTCACCCACGACTGAATTCAAGGGCCAGTGACAAAAATCTTCTCTAACAAAAACACATAATTGCAGTTGACTCCGCCTCACGGGGGGTGGGGGAGGAGAAGTAATGGCAGTGTGCCACACCAAACATACTATGTTTAGAGAGACGGTAGCGCTGTCGACGAACTAACTCGCGACAGTCAGTTCACGCACAGACTCTGCGCAAAACTGCGCTACGTCTGTTGTTTTATTTGGTCTATTGTTTTTACTAATTTGTATTTCTAAGTTATGAATTTTAGTTGTGCTTGTGTTGTGGATAGTGTGTAAATATATATTTTAATTAGTGTTAGTTTTTTAAATTTTGAGAATCGTATATTTTATAATTTCTTCTGTAAATATTTTTATTAGTGTAATTGTGTTGATACGATGGAAAACCCAGATGTCCCCAAATTCCAGGAACTTGTTCCTCATGCACTGAATACTTTATTCAGTAGCAATGTGAATCATGACTGTTTTGATAGTGATATGGACATGGAAGATATTCTAGTTTTTCCACTCCATTTATTCCACTCACCCGCCCATAAACGTACTTTTATATTGGCCCACCCACCCGCCCATACAAGTACTATTACATTGACCCACCCACCCACCCAAACACGTACTATATTTTGGCCCATCCACCCGCCCATACACGTACTATTATATTGACCCGCCCATACACGTACTATTACATTGATCCAAACCACCCGCCCATACACGTACTATTATATTGACCCACCCACCCGCCCATACACGTACTATTATATTGACCCACCCAACCGCCCGTACATGTACTATTATATTGACCCACCCACCCGCCCTTACACGTACTATTATATTGACCCACTCACTCGCCCAAACACGTACTATTACATTGACCCACCCACCCGCCCAAACACGTACTATTATTTTGGCCCACCCACCCGCCTATACACGTACTATTATATTGACCCACCCACCCGCCCATACACGTACTATTATATTAACCCACCCACTCGCCCAAACACGTACTATTACATTGGGCGAGTGGGTGGGTAATAAAAAAAACAACTGTTGCACTCAAGCGACAAAATTAAAAACTAGTCAGTGACAACAAAATACTTTTTCTAGGAAAGCGAGTATATTTGTCAACAGCGCTATAAGGAAAGTGAACATTTGCAAGTATATTTGTCAACAGCACGGTAAGGGTTAACTTGATTTAGGTTTTTTTAACTATATGAAATTGTTAAAATGTTTCTTTGTAGTTTTTAATTTATAAACGCAGACATTTAATTTAGTTTTAAAATAATATAAATAGTTGTTTCATAGCTTTTCTTTTTAGGCCAACTATCACCCTTAATATATTCAAGCAAAAAATATGAATACTGTTGGAATACATCAAACCTGCATTTTATTATTAAACTTTACTCCTATGCGGAAACAGTACTACTATTTATAGGATATATTATTTTCTAAACAGTGTTATACAATAACAATTTACTATTTTTAGGACCAACGCCTTCTAAGTTAAAACACCAAGGGGTACATTCACAGGTATATCTTACTATGTGAAAGTTTATTACATACTAAGATTTAGTCATGCATTTTGTGTGAAGTTTACAATGTACTTTATAATGATGGTTCTTTACAAAACGTAGACATTGAAATCGAATGATGTTTAACATTGAATTAATTTATCTTTAAAAAGTAATTTTCTTGCTGAATGCTATTAATTTTTTCTGTACATTTTTTTATTTATATCTAACGGTTATGTTACACGTCAGACTGTATGGAACACACGGTCATCAAGGGTGGCGTGTTTGAGGCAGGTCGAGGTTCCCACATTCACTTCTCCCCTCCCTCACTCTCCCTGCTCCCTTCCCCCATATCCAACTCGGAACACTCAATACCACCTTATGGTGATTTCACCCCCCCCCCCCCCCCCCCCCCCCCTCCCCCCCCCCCCCCCCCCCCGCGCCTTACTTAATTTTTGTAAGTTTAGATTAGTTGTAGCATTAGATTACTAAAATTTAAGTGCATGCACTAAATTTTATACTAAATTATTATAAAAAAATACTAAAAATGAATTTTAATGCAATTTGCACTCATCATACAAAATTACTAAACTATGTCTAATTACTGTCTACGACTATCAGTAACTTTTATTGTTATTATTGTTTTCAATTTGTAGTTGGTTACAATTGAATTTAGTGAATATAGAAAAGATACGTTTGAAATATACAGTAATGCAGAGGGAAAACATGTGTGAATAGTATCACAAAAAAAAAAAACTCAAAATAAGTTAAGTAATACTCTTATTTTATTTTCAAATATGTTTGAGGATTTGAGACATTAAAATGATATTTGTATGCTAATATGTTTATTGCACATATCAGTCAACTGTCGATTACTTCTTATTTTCATAGCTATGAATCTACCAGTCATAGTTCTGATCTATAAATATCTAAAGAAGGTAATATTTTGCGGGGTTGGCAGCCCTCATCTAGCGATGATTTTACTCACGGATTTTTTTTTTCTACATGAGGGTTAGCTCGCCTTTTCTTGTGTTGTTTGTTGCTGCAATTTTTCCGAGTTTGTTGAGCACGTTTTTGCTGTTTTGCTGTTTTACTGTAACTGTTTTGCTGATACCATTGTACGTGTATGGGTGGGTCAATACTATTGTACGTGTATGGGTGGGCGGCTGGATCAATAATTGTACGTGTATGGGTACGGTAGGTGGTTCTAAACCATTGTACGTTGTATGGGTGGGGGCTGGATCAATAACATTGTACGTGTCATGGGTGGGCGGGTGGGTTGTTGACTGGGTCTGAAAAATCTCCCTCGGCGCTAGTGTAGTCAATATAGGTACAGGACCTGTAATGCGGGTTGCATTTGGGACGCAGTCATACCTTCTCCCCGAAGGTGTTCTTTTGTTTTGTGGAAAAATGTATGTTGACTTCTCATACAATCAAAAACACGTGGCACCTCTGAAGATAGTCCTTGCATTACAAATGTTGTTGGTGTTGTGTTTGTTCAATTGTTTGAAATGGATGAAGATGAAATTGTTGTGAAGCAATTGGACGAACTGTCAGACTATGAACATTCAGGAAGAGTGAGTAATTTGTTACTAATGACAGCGAAATACGTGGAATTTTTCAGAAAGACTAGTGGACAAGACATGACTGATGGTGAGGATACAAAATAATACTAATTAATGTATAGTAATGACGCAAATGGCGAAGGAAAAACCTGATGCAACTGTGCAAGTTGTTGGTATAGAATTCCATGAACATGAATTGATAGCAATTCGTGACAGCAACCTGTGCTTTGTAATTGACCACGATTAATCGCAGCCTGAAAATGCTACTGGTGATAATCAGGCAGAACACCACACACAAAAAAAACCCCCGGAAAATCCTGTATATGTATGGTCAGAGTTCTTGTTCAATAGGGGAGGCAGGAAGTATCCTTTCATCTGGTTCATGAAGGGCTGGTAAATGCTTGTTGACATAGGAAACCCTTTGAAGGCGTTCAATCTGTTTGTGATCGGGATGAACCCTCTCCCTCCAGCTTAGACTTTACTGGTTGCTATCACCTGTTCAAAACATGATTTTATAAAAAAAGCAATGATAAGGATAGGTTCGAGATTGATTCTAAGTGTTACATTTTCAGACATCACTGAGTGATTGCTTTCTGCTCTTAGGGGAAAAAAGACTTGGTAAAAAATTAAAAATCTGGTCAGTTTATTGATATAGATTGTTCGAAGTGTTCTAACCTGGTGAGCAAGTTGTCATTGACGACGAAACAATGATTCTTGGAGGGGGCTGTCTTATTTTTCGCCAGTACAACCCACAAAAAGTCCATAAGTATGGTTGTGAAGGGTTTACAAGTTCGTTTACTGGTAAGTGGTTACACATTATGCCACCCTCCCGACCCTACCAACACCACCCTCCCCAAAATTCAAAGTGTATGCTGAAAGGAAGATCAAACGGGGGTGGGGAAGGGCCATGCCAAAAAATTGTTGTATAGTTTATGGAAAATATAATAAACGTAAGATCGAACTTTGTACAGCTGACAACTTTTACTCCAGCATTCCACCTATGCAGCAGTTTTTACTGAACAAGTAAAACTTATTTTACTGCGGAACCTAGGACTGATTAGTAGTTCGATAACCCCAAAGATATTGTCAGCAAAAAATGAAAAAAGGACAAGTAATTGGGGCAGGGAAAATGTATAGCAGGGTTGTAAAAGTAATTAAAAATGGGTGATTAAGAGAATGAGTTCTATGGATTACTACAACGAGCAGAAGACTGGTGTGACCTGATTCCATCTGGAAAAAAATAACAAAAAAAAAGGAGAGGCAATCCTGAACCTTCTTGTGTGTGTTAGGATATAATTCAGCAAAAAAAATTGGGGTTGATATATCTGACCAGCTCTCTTCGTACTATACTCCGTTGAGAAAAATTCAAACCAAATGGTACAAGAAGGTTTGCACTTGAGTTACTGTACTTGGCACTGCAGTAGTAGAATGCTCTCGTGATTTTCAACGCTTCAATTTGAAAAAAAGAAACAGTGGGAATTGTTGAAATTATCGAAGTGAAATTAGCAATTAAGCTGATGTTGGAAACCGGGTTAGTTGTAACGGCACTCAAGGTTAATCTACCAGACCTCCTTTACAACTCAAAACACCAAGGCGACCGGGCCAGAATTGTGTGGCCAACGAACTGAAGTAAAATGGAAGGAACAGCAAGAAAAATCTAGAAGCGATGCCGATCCGGTTTTACTGAAAATCTCTTCCGGTGAAGTTGGTAAACAGTTAGGTGCCAAGGAATAGCAAGGGGAAAACGGGGATAAAGAGTTATTAAATACTGAAATGACTGCCTGAACAGCCGAGCAATTGTGCTTGGAGTGTTTCAACTAAAAACCACTAATGTAAAACCATTCAGAGTATAGTTCACAGATAAAGTATTAAACATTGTTCATTCATTGAATAAAAATGGGTTTCTTGTCAAATTTTCGGAAATTTATTTACCCTATATCCAAATGATGCGGAAATGTACACGGGTGGTACGCTATCAATGGCAGTTATTCTAAAATGCGTAACACACATTTGAACTGCTGTAGAACAGGCGTTTTATTTATAAACCTCAATACAAATTCATTGTTCGTGTGCGCCACCGGTGGTTACACGTCGTCCTGTGAACGTTAGTTAAATTTTACTCTTATATTCTCGTAATTGCTTCAATAATAAAGCTTTTTATTCAATATGATAGCATAATATTTATCCTCAAAGCAAATATTTAATATATTCAAATCACTAATTGGAATTGAAATTATTAAAACAACTTTACATGTAAAATAGCACTGAGTTATTTTTTAAATACTTTCCAGAATGAGTTCAATTTATTACATATGTTGATAAAAATCTAGCTACAATATATTATTGTTAAAACATTCACCCACGTAGAACTTGTAGGAAATAGAGAAATACACAATGTTGCTATCATTTTGAATTTAACAATTAATATAAGTGTGACGGTTTTCAGAAGGACTCTACAATCAAAACTAAAATAGAAAACAACATGTCTTTACTTGTAACAATTATAATCCATTTTAATCTCTTAAACCATACATACTTTACATTACAGAATCAAATGTTGTCAATATTTTCATGTTCTTTATATGAATACTTGGCGGAGATATTCCCGTAAGAAGAAGTTCAACAAAAAAAAAACCAGAAGAAACAGGAACGAAATATAACAGACAATTGATGCTGTGCGATTCTAAGAAAGACCTACGAAATACTATACTGCACCACCAAAAAACAAAACAATATCTTTATTGATACGACTGAAACTCAGGCACCTGTGGAACATTCGAATATAGAGAGACACTACGCATATTTTGAATACCAACTCCTGCTAAAAGAAAAAGAAATACTTTTGTATCATTGCAAAAATACTGGTTATCAACTTTGCTTCATTATATAAATTCAACTATCATAAAGATATAGACGTAGTTGATTGTAACATTGAAATTTACCAAAAAAACAGCAAAGATAGAAAAGAATTACTAAAAGAAATCAGAGGCAGAGGAAATCTACATTAAAACACAATTTTTAATATTATATAAAGGACCATTTAATAATAGCTAGAAGAAATCTAAAGAACCAAACAAGAAAATTATTATAAACCTTGTACACAAGACATGTTGATTTTAATACAGCAAAGCAGCGCTGTACAGGCAATATTCATAAACTGTATGAATGGCGATATTGTAGATAAGAAGAAAAGGTGCTGGCCTTCATCATCATAAACAATGGGATGTTATAGGCCAAAAATTGCATGGGCACCAAGTAACACTATGTTAACATTATATTAACTGGTATGGCAATGACACAATTTAAGTCAACAAATTTTGCAAGATCCCTTTTTAATTGAAATCAGTGAGTTCAAAAAGGTAAACTCTCAAAAAATTTGAATTTTAAATTTGAGGAGAGCATTTCTTATTCTAAGGTCATGACACATCATTGAGCGGATAAAAAGGAACCAATCCAAATAAACCACATCCTAAGAGAGGTCGAAATATTTCGTTGAGTTGAAGAACGAACACATTACTGGCATTGGTGAGCACCTTTTCAATTCAACACTCAGTTGTCTCAGCGCTAGTCGTTGTGAGGATGCCACGGGGTTGGCGTGTTCCTCTATTGACAGCTGCACATGCCATCTTTCCAGTGACTGTTGTTTCTACTCCGGCCGATATGTCATGTTTGTTTTAACGAAAGTTATTAACAGTAAATAGTTACATTGTGTTATTTATGACTGTGTGTTTCAACGTAATTAATTAACAGTAAATAGTTATACTGTGTTATATGTGACCTTTGTGATGTCGATTGCAGAGAGTGAAGATATAGAAACACGTGGGAAGAAAGGAAAGGTAACTACAGAACTTCATGTCAGAGAGATGGAAAAAATTGCTAGACGAAAGGGTGAAGAGTTTGTTTTATCATCAGGTAAGCTAGTTGAAGCTAAACAAACTGGCCCTGACTGTGAATGTAGAAAACAGTGCATGCTAAATATTTCAGATGTAGACAAAAAAATGTTCTTAAAAAACTCTATGCTGGCCAACCAAAAAACGAACAAGACACATATTTAATGGGGTGATTGAAAAAATGTAATGTCAAACGGACGACTTACAAATGAAAAATTCAAAACAAATCACTTCCACATTTAAATATTTATGTTATTTGAGTGTCTGGAAATCGTACAGAAGTATGTCGCAAAGTATTCAAAAGTTTGCATGCAATTTCACACAAAATAGTGAAATCAGACTCACAAATCTCTTGGCTAATGGAATGTCTCCTGGTGACATGAAAGGCAAGCATTCAAATCCATGTTAATACTATTCCAGCCACTATAACTATCAAAATATTGATTGATAGTTAACTATCAGGTACTGATTTCAGCCTGGCCAGCGACAAACCACACGAAATGAGTCACCGAGGAAATATGCAGAGAAGACCAGAATACGAAGCTTACTAGGACCCCCTTGAAAATTGGGTTAACCCTTTGTACTCGGATGGGTTTTTTACGAATGTGCCACAGAGATCGGATGGGCAGCTTAGTGTCATATGAGATTGAAGTGTTGCCGCCACCATTCTCTCAGGCGCTAGCGTTTGTTTTTAGATCGCACGTCCCACGGAGAGGTCGGGTGGGCAACCAAGTGCCCACTGCTAATATCCCATTACGTCTCGGATGGGCATCATAGTTGACCAATGATGTTACTCTTTATTTTTTATTTCCTGCCGTCTTTGTTTGTGTAATTCAAACCATTTATCTTAATCAGTGTTTCATTTCAAACCACTGACATATTCATCAGCTGAATTAGAATATTCCAGGCATTAATTTCCCGCCGATTTACCCACGTTGTCATCAACGGACATTTGTAGAGAGGTTACCTTGATCGTGATTATTTTAGCTATTGTGAACAAAGATCATACCGTTAGTAACGAGACGAGGAAGTTGACGGCTTGAAGAGTTGGTAGACATAGTGTTGAGATTGAAGAACGGACGGAGCAAGATGAAGCTGATGATTGGTCGGAGAATGGGTAGAAGGTGAGGCCAAGTTTTTCTAAGTTTAATTGTTTTTTCTTTTTGACCTCTTCAGTGATGGGCGTGTTGGGGTGGGGACTTTCAAGCCTCCAATTAGGTCTCAAAAAACCAATCAACCCACCCTTAGCAGTACTTTCAGCTCTTTTTTACCGTTGAGTTCGATGCAAGAAATTGTGAAAGAGCCAATCGTTTTGCGGCTGAAAAGATTGACAAAGAACTCACCCTTTCTAAGAAAAAATAAAGTCCATGTGGGCTACTTGGAAGCGAAGTTACTCTTCCCTGAGTTTAAGGCCATTTGTGGGGTGTGTGATCTATTATGCTATGAACCATAAGCAACCACGAATTGAAGATTTCTTTTCGATCCAAGATTGGGTCGTATTATCAACCGTTTTTCATGGAAATCTCTTTCTAAAGAAACGGTTTCTCCAAATCTTTTGGACATCGCACGTCGGTTCTCACACCACCAGACTGGTCCTTAGCAGGGACCATTTTATCCGTTCAGTGATAAAAGTAAGAATATGTTGTACTCTAACCTGGACAAAAATTTAGAGTAGTACTACATACCTGTAAGAGTAAAGTGAGTGTAGATGAAAGGCACGATGGTTTTAAGGGTAGAAAATGTATTTTTAAAGTATATTAATATGGCCAAACCCCGTAAAAATGGTCGGGTATTAAAACTATATAAGTACTCTCAGATTCAGGACACTGGCTACATTTGCTGCTTGTACCTTACTTTGGTAAGGTTACATCCTGAACGAATGGAAAGGCAGGATGTAGGTGTTCACCTCTAGAATAGTTCTCTTCATTTAATGATTAACTTAAGGAGTTTATGGAGCTGATTGATGGGACTCCACGTATTCACAGATCGATATTATACAAATATGGATCTGGCACAAGGAATTGTGCAACATGAAACGTTCACTTGAAAGGCACAATCTTAGAAACAGGAATAGGGTTTGCCATTGCATGATTTACAAACAAAAAAAGGGACAAGAAATGTGCTTAAATTAAAGCGTCTGGAGACATGTAAAGCCTACAGGAAAAAAGACCGTTTTCAGTAATCCACTGGAACCGGAAAGAATGAAGTTACAATCGTTGTCTACCTCTACGAAACAGTACACATGTTAATACACTATAGAACAAAGAAACTAGGAGTTGCTTGAAAAATGTTGTAAAACCAAACGTTGTATCGCAGTCAAACGAATCAAATGGGAGGGTCCGTTGGACATTGCGGACCAGTTTATATCTTCGTTCAGGGTTCACCAAGGAAAATCGATGCTAAGTGGGTGGCACGCGAAAGGTGTTTTTTGGTTGCAAGGGGCTCTGCACTCGTTAATGCCCTACTTGCTTTTCATATTAACGAAGGACAAGGAAATTTTCGTCAACGCCAGTTGAGATAAATAATAATTTCCGCTTGTTGGCGATGTTCGCACAATACAAACAAATCAAAGGAAGACCAGCCAATTTCAAGAACCCAACGGCTTCAATGGTAAACTCCACTTGCATAATCCACTTGAAGCAAGAAAGGTAAGGGGACTGTGAAGTGTGTAGCAGGTAGAGCAGAGGGCTGTGGTACCAGAAAACGTGTTGTTTGTACGATATTATTGTAAAACATGTGACATCAACCTGGTCTCTGCATTGGTGATTGCTTTGAGCAATATCCACACATCAATGAACATTCAGGTACTAATGGCCAGAAATTCAGAAATTAAATTAACACCTGGACAAATTATGAAATTTTAATATTCATATTGTTTAACAATAGGCTTAATAAATATAAAAAATGTTCATTCAACTTGTCTCAATTATTTACCCACTCCGTCCATTACAGCTATTAAATATTTAAAGGTACCAGCATATTTAAAAGGTACTGTATGAATGACAAAAGCTCAATATAATAGAGTGGTGGTGAGACAACGGTAACATGCGCGCCGGTTGTGAACGGGACCGCCATAGTGGGCAGCACAGGCGTAGCCCCAACCGATCTGCGTGGATTAGTCGGCGCCGTAGGAGACATAATTCCACAGCCTATGCGGAACCATGTTTGGGCAATATAGCTGCCCATCCGAGTACAAAGGGTTAATGACAGTTCACATTAACAATATCGCAGGGGAGGTGCCTACCTACGTTGAAGACCAATGCAAAGCTGCGGACGCAGAGGCCAAGGACCTGGCTGACGTGCATACCAGAACCGTAGAGTTGAATCTCATAGAGAAAAGGTAGAAGAAATAAATGCCGAAAGGTATGATAAATTAATAAAAGAAAAATTGCTTGCAGGACTAAAGGACGAAGCCACCGGAGTCGCAATAAAATACTTGCCCTATGCAGATAACTACCCGCCAAATTGGGTTTGGAATAACAAAAATGCAGTGAATTTGAAACATTAGTTAATGCCAACGAGGAACATCATATCAATACTACAGAGTAAGTCTTGGTTTGGTAGAAGCAATATTATATAAGACGGGCATAAGAGTAAATGAAGCTGTAGATGGAATTGAAGATTTACCAAATTTTAAACGTGATCTAGAATTTCTAAATTTAACGTGTACTGTAATTATATATCCAGAGCCGATAACAAGTTTTGTTAATTCAGTCGGTATATATAAAGATACGATGATCTATTCTTTACAAGCATACCAGAAGATCAAACTGTTCGAGGAAGATTTAGACCACTGCCTGAAAACTTAAATACATGAACATATTGAATCATATCCTAAATATGTGACCCATTATACTAAACAACCTATAACCTACTTGGATGCTAAGCTAGATTTTCTTAAAATATATGACATGTTTGTTAAAAAAACACCCTTACCTAGAAAAAAAAGTTAAGTATGAGTTTTTTCTAAAATACTTCAAAGAGAATTTCGGATATAGATTTGGGAAACCTCAAGTCGACGTATGTTCAACTTGCAAAGATCTTCACACTAACCCTAGATTACTTATGTGTATTTTTTGTCACACGATTACTTATGTGTAGTAAATTTTACAACTCTGATGCATTTTTTTAACTTCCATAAAAGTTACTTTTCTGTATTTTTAATATTTTAGCTTTGTTAACCAACTCTCTGGTGTTTGAAAAATAGTTTTAAGAACATAACAATTTATTACCAAAAAAGAGAAAAAAGCATTTGAAATTGCATTTTTTTTTCAAAAATTGTGAAAACATGTTTATAAAGTAGGGCAAAGTCATAAACAAAACTTTTTTTATTGAATAATATACATAAGAATACAAAGTAAAAAAGGTAAGAAATATAATTATTTTTATTTTGAACCGTTTTTAGGTTGTTGTCTCTGTTAGATGCATCATTGAAAACTTATGTGTCACTCCACGCAGCAGGTTGCTCGGTGTTGACCACAAATTGGGTGATTGGAGTGACCACAGTAAGTTGTCGTCATGCGTCTTAGGGCTGCTGGGCAGTAAAAGCAGGTTTTTCGTGGTCCTGGTCCTCTTGGAATATCAGAGGTGTTCGGTATTCTAAGAATTTCACACATTTGGATTTTAGTTTCCTTCCTCAGATTAGGCGTTTGAAGTCGGGTTCTCATGTGTGGTTCTGTCAATTGCTTGCACAATTCCTTCATGAAGAGCTTTCTTTTCATTGGTTTGTGTCCCAAACGTATGTTGTTCATGCAATAAATAACGTACGAGTTCACAAAAGCAATGTTCATTATTCCGTAAAACACGCAGAGTGGCCAACAACGTGTTTTTCTGCTACAGGACGTGTCCCCGCACATTTTGTCCACACTGCCCCTTTTGTGGCATTGTACCCATGAATGATTTCAGGTTTTTTTGTGTCCTGATTCTAATTCATGCCAGAGTGCATAGTAGATAGTAAAACAACAACCTTATTTTGGGTTTTGGCTTGTAGGAAACCAAAGTTTCCTCCTTGTCAAAACGAAACATGGAAGAACCAACTGGCCGTTCTTTCTTGTTGCCAAGATCCTTTGGAACACCTTTTCTTTTTATACGGATTGTCCCTAGTTTGGTTAGATTGTAAGGCTGTTGCAGGAGTTCCTCAGCAAGTGGTACATTTGTGAACCAGTTATCTGTGGTAACACTTCTGTTAGATCCATGAATGCTTCTTTCTAATCACAGTTTTCACGAAATAATCAGCTGCAGTCTTAGAAATCAGAAATTCTTTATTGATAATCTTCAAGATTACAAGTTGCGTCATATATTACAAGTGTACACAATTACAAATTATAAAAATTCATGTTGGTGTTGAAATTGTCTCCATAAATAAAATTCTTCTACTGTGTAGATGGTTCTTTGTAGGAGCCAGCTCTTTAGTGCTGTCTTCAATTTCTTGGGGATATCTTGATTTTTCTTGATTTCTTCTGGCAAGGCATTAAAGAGTTTCTTCCCAGCATAGGTTGGTTTTTTCTCAAATACAGCTGTCTTATGTGGAGGTAGTGGAAAGTCTTGACCATGTCTTGTGTTATGTTTATGGAGATCGCCATTTCGAGGAAGGTATCTTGATAAGCAGAACATTATTGCTTCAAGAATATATAAAGAAGTCACTGTCAGTATTTTTAGTTCTTTAAAAGTGGCTCTGCAACTATCTCTAGGTCCTAGCTTTCCTATCAAACGAATTGCTTTTTAATGGATTTTGAGGACTTTCAATAGGTTCAACTGAGTTGTGCTGCTCCCCATGCTGCTATCCCATACCTGAGATGACTCTCAAATAGCGCGTAGTACGCTATTTTGGTAGATTCAAGAGTGCTTGTTGCATAAGTCCTTCACAGAGCATACAGTGATGTATTTAGCTTTAGGCATAAATTTTCAATGTGCTTTGTCCATGTTAATGTGTTGTTTAGTGTTACTCCTAAGTAAGTCATGTTTTCTGATTCTTGAATATCAGGGATTTCGGACACATAGTGTTTTTTAGTTCCTAGAGTTAGTTGCCTAGTCTTAGAGCTATTTAAGACTAGATCATTGTATTTACAATATTGTTGGACCATATTGAATGCAATGTAGGAGTTCATTTCCAGCTGTTCGACAACCTTGTGAGCTGCGAGAAGAACAGTATCGTCAGCGTACATAATAGATCTTGTGTAATTTCCCAGGAATATCGGGAGGTCATTGGTGAATAGAATATACAGCACTGGTCCCAAGACGGAGTCTCGGGTCATGGGTAGTTTTTCAGATTGGACAGTGCAAGTGGTTCCAGTTCTTCTGTGTTTAACCTCTACAACCTGTTGTCTTTCACTTAAGTAGCTCTCAAACCATTTCAAAGCTGACTGTTGGACGCCAAGAGTTTGAAGTTTGGCTAGGATTAGGTTGTGGCCAAGACAGTCGAAGGCTTTACTCAAGTCTAAGAAAATACTAGTGATGGTGTTGCCCTCCTCCAGGTTATCCGTAATATATTCAACAAGGTCCATTGTTGCAGTTGATGTAGATCTTTCTTTTCTGAAGCCGTGTTGATTATTGGATTGGAGGTTGTTGTCTTGTAGGTGAGTGAGAAGTCTAGAGAGGGATATTCTCTATTATTTTTGATACGGTTGGTAGTAATCAGATGGGGCGGTAGTTTGTGGCTTCATCTTTGTTTCATTGTTTATGTTTAGGGTATATTTTTGCCTGTTTTAAATTTTTGGGAAATTTGCCCTGTGTAAAAGATAGGTTAGTGACGTGGAGGATTGGTTCAGAAGTTCAGCTTCACAAAATGTTATGATTTTAGATAACATTACGTCCAATCCCGAGGAGGTTTTATTTTTCAGTGAACGGATTGTTTGTTTAATCTCTGTTGTTGTAGCTGGAGTGATTTTTGTCATTATGGTATTTACATTATAGTGTGGACTGCATGATAAGTTGTAATTTGATATTTGGTGTTGCTTTAGGGTGTTGTCGGCTATGTTAACAAAGAAGGTGTTAAGGTGATCTGCGATTTTCTTCGAGTCAGTTTCTTTTACTCCATCAATTGTTAAATGAGTCAAGTCTGATGCTGATTGATTCTTAGCAGCTCTTTCTCTATTTATAAGTTCCCAGATAGCTTTTGTTTTATTGTTGGCTTGGTATATGTAGTCTGCATTAGCTTCCTTCCTAAGTTGCTTGAGCTTCAGATTATACGTCTTCTTCTTCCGGTATGCTTCAGATTTATGTTCAATTCTTCCTGTGAGGTTAAACTTATCCTGGGCTTTGATAAATTCCTTTCGTAAGCTTAAGGTTTCTTCATTAAAAATTGTGTCCATTTTAGATTGGCTTTGCCTTTTGGTCTTGGATGGGCAGGTGAGGTCTAATGCTCTTGTAAAGGTGTTAAGAAAATTATTGTAAGCGTCATCATTGTTGTTTGTTTGTGTAGCATTCTCCCGGTTTCTGTGGCCAAGATCAATTTTAGGTGGTTTAGATTCCTTGAGCATACAGGAGATGTTGAGTTGTTGAGTATTTTCGGAAGATCAACTGTGCAGTATTGACCAGTATGATCTGATAGGCCAGTGTTACAGACTTCTACATTTAGTTTGCTAGGTGGGAGGTCAGTGCATATAATGTCAATAGAGGAGTTAGAGGTAGCTGTATCAGTTACGGTTTCCGTTTCCTGTGTGCCAAAAAATATTACAAGGTATTTTGGTTTGTTGTTATCATTCCATGTTATATTTGTGATTGTTGCTGGCCAATAAGGGTAGCCCTTTACTTTTGCAAACGCTTTGTCACCTTTAGCAAATGTAGATGTCATGTTTAGTTAAAACCATGCAAAATTAAAAATGTGATGTGGTCAAAAAAAGCACTTTTTTTATACTTGGTTTGTAGAAAAACACTGTTTTTTTATACTTGGTTTGTCAGACTCCAAGTTGTCAAAATAGAAAGTCAGAAATAAGTTGACAGTCAAGGTTGTATATTAGTGTTTGATTAAATGGTAACCAAATGCCTTGTCGAGTATGCATACACTACAATGTCTGTAGTGCTGTCAGACAGAGAGGTGTGATAGTGCTGACTCTGGGTGTTTAGGTCACTGGCCTGGCACACATATGACACCTGTTGCATTCAGATTACTTAGCTTCCTGTGACGTCACTTTACTTTACTTGTCTATTGTAGACATTTTCTTTAAATATAATTATTTTTGTTTTAGTTGTGTCTTTTCTTAAAATGTTTCTTGAATGAATGCTTGGTTTAATGAATCATTGAGTAGTTAATTCTGAGTTTTATGTAGTGCTGGCTTATGATGTAACATGCCAGGTAAGTAAGCTTAGTTTGTTTCATAAAGAATGTTTCTTTAGGTTGTAGTTCCTCTTGTGTTCTTAATGTTAGGAGACTTACCAGCTTGGTTGTGTCACATAAAGTAAATTTAGATGAGTATTTGTTGATTAACTCACTAAAAATTACACAAATGAGAGGAGCACTTTTTTGTAGTTGTTAAGTGTCCGCCATGTCTGTCCTTGTGTTGGAGTTTTCTTTCCTAAGTAGGGTGTTCCATCAACCATATAATAAGTAGTGGTGTCACAACAAAGAACAATTTTTATGCTGTATTTACTCGGTTTATTAGGAATGTACATTCTAAATGGACATTTTCCTCTAAATCCTAAGAGCTGCTCGTCAACAATTACATAACTGCCAGGTTTGTATTTTGTTCTGCAGTTGTTGACAAATGCTCCCCATAGCTCTCTAATTGGAGCGAAAGGGTCCGTCCTTTTACGTTCCTCACATGTGGCTCTATTGTCAAAACAGTGTGACAGCACAATGAACTCAAAACGATCACAGGCCATGGTACATTTGTACCGGGAACCACTCCATACACTGTCAAACATTTCTCTAGC
Source organism: Stictocephala bisonia (assembly GCA_035578905.1). NCBI lineage: Eukaryota > Metazoa > Arthropoda > Insecta > Hemiptera > Membracidae > Stictocephala > Stictocephala bisonia. The sequence goes on from JAQJVL010002075.1 coordinate 67,881, forward strand.
AGCTAAATGATTATCATGACACCATGCAGAGTTCACCAAAATACCAAGAAAAGCTTTAATCTCTTCTACACCTATAGGTTGTATTGTATTTACTGCTGATTTGTATAATTAGTTCTCAGTCGATCCATTTCTTCATTTGTGTGGAGCGGAACTTTATTTATCATGGCTTCATCAAATATTCCTAGAAAACTTGACAGATGTAGTACAGCTCCACGGGCAGTTCCTAAAACGTCACGTTTCGCGAGCACAATGTTCACACTGGAGTACGAGCATTAGTAGGCTGCGGTTTAGTATGCCATACATGCTTTTTTTAGCTCTAATAATAGTAGTTTTAGGAATAAAAATATTTTGATCTACTGTAAATTGTTCTGGGTAGAAATCTGCGTCGGGATCTAACACATTTTCATGTACACAGCATCAGGCAAGATTTTATAATCAGTCAAATTGTTTGCACTATCATCATCATCAGTTGAAAGATCAGCATTGGTCTGTGATAAAAGGTTAGTTCTAGGCCTACATACTTGCTGTGCAGTAGATGCTGATGGAAGCTCAATATTAAAGATTGGTTGTTCTGGCTTACTCTATATTGAGTTTTTTTTTCTTATTCTGACCTAATTTGGATACTAGGTTTGGTTTAGGTAAAGTATCACGAGACTTACGCCTTTTCTTCCTCTTACGTTTGACCTCAATGTCACTGTCGGACTCTGATTCACTCTCGTAAACTCTGAGGCCTTTTTCTGGTGGAAAGTAGGTTTCGTCAGCGTCTGTATCATCTCCATCTGTGTCCTCTACTTCATCAATTTTGCACCGATCTTATTTTTCACTTCCACTGTCGTTGGAAGAACGATGGGTTTCCTCATCACTAGACTCTTCGAGGTATTGTCTTATTTGATCATCCATTTGAGAATCCATTGTGAAAAAAACACAAAAAACTAAAAAGTTGAACACACACTAAAATACTATGAAAAACAAACTAAGATCGATTAAGGATAAAAGTTACACACAAAAAACTAAATATACACACTAAAATATCATAAAAAAAAACTAAGATCGACTAAGGATAAAAGTTAAACAAAGAACTAAATAAACACACTAAACTCTGATAAAAAACAAACTAAGATCGACTAAGGATAAAAGTTACACCATCACTTAGGTGTCGTCATATTTAAGACACGAGTTCAGAATAACATAGACGAGTTCAGAATAACATAGACGCAAGTGACTTATTGGAGGGCTACTCCGGGACTGAGCTAGTCTATTGGAATGGGGAAGGTACTGAGGGGAGGGGGGCGTCACCTCGACTCTGAAGGTGGGTGGGGCTTAATTGCTAACGGCGAGTCGTCATTTTTACGATGCATAAGTAATCTAGGGCTGAGCTAAAATGCACTACATTGAATGATAACGCTAAACATACTGCTGCTGCAGAGGTGATGGTGCATAAGAGGCGTGCAAAACAATTTTACACAAAGCTAAATGAAGTGAAAGAGTTAAGTAAAACTAGACTCAATGTAATGGGGAATGTATTCGATTTTATGCAGAATTTACCGCTACCCAGTTTACCAGTACAGGAAATGTTTTTCTTGAGAAAACTATGGTACTATGTATTTAATGTGTACGATTTAAAAAATTACAGGGCAGTATTCTACACATACCCCGAAGGTGTTGCCTGCAAAGGTCCAGACGAGGGTACCTCTTTTATATTAGATTTTATTCAAAATGAAATACCTGAAGATATCATGGAACTTCACATCTTCAGTGACGCATGTGGTGGCCAAAACCGCACTTACACTATGGTCAGGCTACTGTCAGCTCTCACCATGACTGATCGATTTGCATCAATACATCAATATTACCCTGTAAGAGGGCATAGTTTTTTGCCATGCGATCGAACAATTGCAGTTATTAAGAGAGCAGTACGTAAACATGATCACATTTATTCTCCAAACCAGTATAAGGCCATCATAGAAAACGCAAAACAAATTAAACCCACTTACAAAGTAAAAGAAGTAAAAAATGAAGACATACTAGCCTGTAAGAAGTGGTGGCCTATTTATTTTGTGAAACTTCCAAAGAGCATTGAAGTTAAAAGAACATCATTTGCTATAAGCAAATATAGATATCTCATTTTCAATAATAACCGGAAAGGCTATGTGGTAGCGTCAGCCTTTATTGGAGGTTATATAACACACACCTTCAAACTAAAAAAATCCAATGATGTGGCACTTTCTTCAAGCAAGGCTTATGATGACGGAAAGGTCATCATAAGCCTTGCAAGCAAAATCAATGATGTAAGGCAAGCAAAATCAATGATGTAATGAAACTAATCAAATACATTCCAGAGGAATACTTGCTCTTTCATGAGGAACGTCGTACTTGGCCAACAACAGAAGCTGAAACTCCTGATGATGAAAATTAAAATCCATTTTTGTTTTTTATACCTATTAATCATGTAGGTATTTCAATTATATTGCTATATAATTCAATGTATTTCAATTAAATTTCTATATTTCAACTTGTAGTTTATTTTGTTTTGCGTTAATACATTTCCAAGGTATTGAGTGTAAAAAGGGACACATTCCAAAATCTAAAATTATAAATAACTTAAAAATATTATTTAAAAAACCAAAATAACAATTACAGTTAAATGACTTGCATTTAGTTGTAAAAGTTTACAAATGAAACATTTGTTCAAAAAAAATTAGTTTTGGAGATAAACAGTTTTTTTGTTTCCTGAAAAGTAGCGATTTTAGAATGAGTTTTTTTTCAACTCACCGATTCAATTGATATTGGTAATTATCTTTGTGTAAAACACAAACAAGACAAACACTTAACACGTTCAGTACGGATATGTTAAATATTTTTCGCTAAAATATCCCAGCTGACTCATATATGAGCCATTCCGAACATTCGTATAGACGGGTGTACCAAATGTGAGCCGCCCGGGTCGTAGCCACAGACGGGAGGCTCATATTTGGGACGGTGTCACAATTGTATTAAAAGCTAAATATTTCAGGTCCCGTCTCGTCTAGAAGTTTGAAACTTTTACAGAGGTACATGAGAAGACTGGCTCACATGTGAGTCGCCCGGTCTCTGGTTTTGATGTTTAGAGAGGTAATTTTTGTGTTGAATGGTTGGCACCCCTTTTACTGGACAAGGATAGCAGACAGTTTAGTCTAGCAATAGCGTTGAGTTGCAGTTTGTTACTACCTATCATTCCCCACGTGTTTATGCATTCTGAGGGGTTTTTGAATATTAGTGGTTGATTTTCTGTGAAGTATGAGTCGTCCTAAGAAAGTTTGTTTAGAAACTCAGAGTGAAATTGATCGTGAGTTTGATGACAGTGTAAGTTCATTGTCTTCTCTCTTTAGTTCAGATGGATTTAGTGAATACAGACCTGGTGACAGTTCAATGGACAACACAAGCGAGTCTGAAGAAGATATAAGAGCTGTACAGCTTTGGAGCGATGACGAACAAGTAAGTGATGTTATTGTAAACCCAAATAATTTACATAACGATGATGGTATGACGGATCAAATGGAAGACAATGATGAAATACTTCCAATTTCTGATGATACCAATGTACAAACGATTGTGCAGGCTATCCATGACAATTATCAAGCAGGCCAAAATCTTTGGGTCGATAGCAATAATATCCCCACACCTATCCCATTTACAGGCAAAGAAGAAATAAATTTAAATTCTGAAAATCCTGTTGAGGTTTTTTATACATTTTTTGACGACGTGTTGTTAAATAAAATTGTATCCTGGACTAACAAACGAGCTACATTAGTACACAATGTGCCTCAACCACGAACAAGTCATACAAAGAGTTGGACCCCTATAACGATAGATGAACTAAAAAATGTTCTGGGATTATGCTTACTAATGGGAAATTTACATTTCCCAGCAATAAAACATTGTTGGAGCACGTCATCTTTGTACTATCACCCAATATTTGGAAAGACATTGCCCAGAAACCATTTTGAGCAAATCATACAATGTATTTGCTTTTATGACTCAGACACTGACGACACTGAACACAAGCTTCACAAAATAGACCAAGTTCTTAAATACTTCTTGGGAAAGTTTACAACTGTTTATTCTCCAGGAAAGGAATTATCGCTCGACGAAGCCATGATATTATGGCGTGGGCGCTTGTCATTTAGGCAGTATCTGAAAAACAAGCGCCATAAATATGGGATTAAGATGTACGATTTATGTACTCCAGATGGGTACTTATTGAATATACTTATTTACTCTGGTAAAGGTACACTGACAGATTCTGAGAAAGGACACACGTATCATGTAGTAATGAAGATTCTGGAAAATTATATTGGGAAAGGTTATGCAATTTATTTAGACAACTTTTATAACAGTATAACATTAGCTGAAGACCTTTTAGATAAAAATACAACCATGACTGGAACACTACAATCAAAAAGAACTGGGAATCCTATAGAAGTTACCGATGCTAAGTTAAAAAGAGGAGAGTATGATAGCCAGCAGAAGGGAGATGTCACGGTAATGAAATGGAGGGACAAAAGAAATGTCCTCACTATTTCAACTATGCATGGGCCGACAATGGAGAATGTACAAAACAGGAGAGGCTGTGAAGTACTAAAACCGAGTATGATTGTTGATTACAATAGAAATATGAGCGGTATTGATCACAACAATCAGATGATCAGTTATTATTCCACTCCCAGAAAAAGTCTACGTTGGTATATGAAGGTTTTTTTCCACCTTTTGGATGCATCCTTATGGAATAGCAGGTACCTTTGTTCCAAGATGGGTAATACTATTAGTTATCTCAAATTCAGAGATATTATTATTAAAGAACTTCTGAGCGCACATCCAATTGATCGCATTACTCCCAGAGGATCTGTTAGAGTACAGCACATGCCTGTGAAGCTGGATAAAAGAGTACGCTGCCATCAATGCCGTGAGACTAAAAAGAAGAGACAACAGACTTTTTATGTATGTTCAGTATGCAGGGACAACAATGGAAAACCATTTGGACTTTGCATTTCTGACTGTTTCAGCCAGTGGCACAGCAAATTAAAGTCGTATTAGTTTTTAAACAGAATATTTTATGTTAGTTTCTTCTCATTTTGTCAAAGTAAATTTTGCTTTTTTATATTTTATATTAGTACATTCACATATCGTATTTCTAATATAAAAATATTTGTTTCAATAACTGTATATTGTTTCTTTTTACCTTGTAATTTTTACTTGGCTCATATATGAGCCACCCGGGCTATTGTAAATACATGGTTATAATTTATAAAAATGCACACCATAGACCGGGTGACTCAAATATGAGTTGCTCTAAAATCCTGGTAAAATAAGAAAAAAGATGTTATATGTGGTTCAGAATTTATATAGATGCAATTCAAGATCGAAATCGAGTTATATTTTGACATTTTTCTCCGGACTGTGGGAATGATCAATCAGCATTTAGCTGGGCTATATGTACGATTTATTCTCAACATACCCGTCTGTGTGAAACGTGTGCCTGACTCATATATGAGCCGCCCGGTAGCGAACGTGTTAAAGAACCATATAAGAAACAAACTAAGGCAACTAGCACATCTTATGATGACAATGAAAAATATCAACCCTGAAATTAACTGCTTAAAAGACTGCTTTAAGCCACATTTTTTTGACACTTTTATGGACGCCGTTAGAACAGCAAGTGGTTATTGTAAGGAGACAGGTTCGTTTAGAGCACCATCCTTGATAACCAAGCTAGGATATTCTATGAAGTTGAGTGCATAGGCGGCCCCCCCAACCTTCGTGAGTATTTTAATTTTAATTTAGAAGGAATATAATTTTATATAAAAGTTCTTAAATGAACGATGAACTTAAATGCATGTTGACTCTATATATACTAATAATAATTAATTAAAATGCCATTAATCAAAAATGAAGAGCAGTGCGAGTATTAGCATCTCACTTATACAATACAATTACGGGTTGACTTCGACTACCTACCATCTACAAATTAGCGCAACTGACTGAATCAAACCGTGTTTAGCGCGGCCGGCGGCGGTGTTTCAATTATTCAGCAAGTCACAACAGGAGTGCTATCGTCTAGACACGTGTGCGCCAGTCTGCCCAGCCTAGTCAGTCAGCAGTTGTCAGCTTGTGTTCATGCTCTGTTCCCGCTTTCTTGCTTCATGTATTAAAATAAGTGTTTTTGTTTGTGTCATTTAAGATGAGATGAGTGGTGTTTCTATATTAATTAATTACAGTATTATCATTTTTCTATTTTGTTTATCTATGGAATCTACAGTTTAAACAAAATGAGTAAAAAATCAGACATTAAACTTTTTCAAAATAAAAGAACCAGTAACTTTAATCAGTATAAATAACCGGCTGTCTGATACGATTATTATACATGTCACTAGACGCTATATCGTGACAATTCTGTACGGGACCACCTGTGGACGTTAAGTCAGAAATCTATCATTTGTTATCTACGTACGACCAGACGGACACCAGTAGAACTGATCATCGTTACACAACTTCCTGCACGAAAGTACATTCAGACATCGTTAACTAGACAGCTGCAACTCGTTAGACAGCCCCGTTTGTACAACCATACAGATTTTGTAAGTAAACACAAAGCTTTAAGGAAGGCGTTATTAAAAGAAAGGAAGTCACATATGGCAGACATACAGGATTTCGTGCAAGAAAACAACGCTGAAATCGAAATACATGATCAGATAGAGTGTGGCACTCCAACACAAGACGAACATCCCCAATCAAGACCTTCGAGCAGATCCAGTTTAGCATCGTCCGAACAGAGCGTGGATGACGTTTCGGCAATTAAACAACTTCAGACGGAGATTGAAGACCTAAAAGAAAAATAGCATGTCAGGAGAGTCAGCCCAAGAGGAGGAAACGATCGTGCGCTACCGTGGCGTTCACCATGCCACCTCCACCGCCGCAAGGACATCCCGAGGACGGGACAGACGCCGGTGGTTCGATCAGTCAGACTGCACAGCAACAACGGACAGTGCTGACGTTGTTGTACCACCTTGTGACCCTGGTAACAATACGTCTAGACGACTACGCGACGGCATACAACCACCTACAAGATCTACATGGTACCAAGGTTCCACAGATAGTGTTAAAACTGATATCGGAGCTGATGACGGTATGGGCAGTGGGATTAACGACCGAACCAGGGAACAGTTGTTGCATCGGTTACCTGATTCGGTCGCTAAGCCCTTCATTGTCCACCAGGTCTTTGGGGTCGACCACCTGGGGTCACCTAATCAGGTTCTTTAAAAAATGCGGGACACCAGGCGGTACCGCTCCAAAGACCATAAGGGGTTTATCGTCATCAGCCTCCATTATGACCACGAAAGGCCGCACTATCATGTTGTCCACGACTGTCCGTGGACCAATTACACCTGTCGTTGTCGAAGGCTCTCGGGATGGCGTTCTTGGCCAAAGACGCGCAAGGCGTGTCAATCCAGAAACGTACATACCGAGGACCTTCGACGACTTACAGACTACCTCGGCCAGGGAGGGAGACGATATATTTATATCGAAGTCTCCGGGTCCGATTGGTGGTCTAGTAATCAAACTGGAGGTGTACAAATTCGAAGACATAAGGGACATGCAGCGTCTGGACTGGTGGACAGTTTCCCAGTTCCGTGGGACGATAATGATGGATCGTTCCGCGACACTGGAAGCAGCTGTCCATCTACAGGACCAGATGGAGACGGAACTGGAGTCGCGCCCAGACACCAGGTTCATCAGGTCTTCAGTCCAAAACATCCGGTCCAGAGGGCAATAGCGGAAATAGTTATTTCCTCTCCGGATCGGATATGCGAGACAATGGAATGGTTAAGTGGGACCTACCGTAGTTTAGAGTTTAAAGACAGACGATTTAGAATAAACTTCATTCACTATCAAAAGGCTTTGAATATGTTGTTAGTAAAGGATTTCATTAGACTGTACTTTACCAACTTTAATCTGTTTAATTCAAAAAAGAAACTTTTAATTTTTAATGCAGATAGTGTGGTAGATATAGTAGACTATTATTATAATATTAGAGATAGCGTACAAGCTCTTTTGATATTGTTAAAGCACCAGTACGGTGATTGGGATAGTGTATGTGTATTCATAGAAACTCTCATTAGGTTTAGTGATAAGCAACTTGGTAATGATAAAAAGAACTGTATGTTTATTTACGGTCCGCCTAACTGCGGAAAGAACTTTTTTTGTGATTGCTTTGCATCACTTCTATTGAATTATGGCACAATGACAAATCCGTCACGTGGGAATGCGTTTTGTTTTGAAAACTGTTATAACAGGCGTATAATAAGGTGGGATGAGGCGAAGTGCGACCCCGATTCCTATGAAAAGATCCTCAACATTATGCAGGGTACGCCTGTTGTAATTAATATAAAATACAAAGCGCATTCCCTCTTACAGAAGACACCGCTTCTAGTCACTGGTAATTATGAAGTGTTTCCAAACGACGACAGGTTCAATAGTAGACTGATACGCTACAATTGGACCTGTTGTGAGGATCTTCATAATTACAGTGACAAGAAGTAATAATAAGTAGTAATAATAACCCCCATCCATTGGCTATGGGGGTTATTATTAATTACATAATGAATTACAATATATGTAATAGGACAATAATTGATGAAATAAAGGCAAACATATTTACTTATTTGCATTTGTATTTTTTTTCCCCATTTATTCTTAATTCTGTAACAATTATTATTATGTGAGGACAGTGTCAAACTGTCGTGTCTTTTTGTTAATTGGTTACAAAGATAATTAACATCATGTTGTTTAAAAGGGATGTTATTTATGTTGTAACACAAGTTCATTAATTCTATGAGATACACTTGTACGGCTCGACCCGCCGGTATCTACTGATTCTACAGGGTTAATATTGGTAGCAACTCGGGCCGATAACGTCTGTTGTGTTGACGTTGTAGTGGCTGGTGTTGATGTCAATATAGCACTTGTAACGGCGGGTCTGCCGACAACCTATTCATACTTGAACACAGATCTGTAACAATGACGAAGGTTTCAGAGATGAACAGTTGTCGGACGAAAATGAAGTGCAGAGAGCTAGCGGGGCGGAAAGTGACAGTGAACGTATTTATATTCAATTAGGGCTATTTCATGATGAATCTAATATTCAGGATAACTTTGTAGATAAGCCTAGTGGATCTGGGCTGAATGATTCCAGTAGACCTATGGAAATCGATGAAGGGGAACAAGTCATAGACTTAGGCCTATCAGTTGGTGGTGGAGGAGACAATTGCCTCAATAATGACTCTAATATACAACCTGAGCAATGTAATTCCACTCAACCCCCTAAAAACCGTAAGTCTAAAAACAAAAATAAACCCAAACAATCTCGGCCTAGGCCTAAGAAAAGACAGCCTGCTAAGAAAAACCAACCTAACGATAAGGCAACCGCTAAGAAAACGAAACCTAAATCCAGGACTCTGACTGGCCGTGGTTAGACGAGGACAATATTCCTAAAAGAATTGATTTTCAAGGTACACCTGGACTAAATGTTAGAGTTCAATGTAGTATTGGCATAAATCCTACTGAGCTTGATTGCTTTGGTCAGTTTGTTGGGGAGGAATTTTGGCAGATGCTCTGTATGGAAACAAATGACTACGCCAGGAAACAGCTTTTGGACGAAACCAGAAAATCGTTGAAGACCGATGAAAAGTGGCGTGATGTGGATGTTGCAGAGATGAAGGCCTACTTTGCACTTTATGTGCTAATGGGTCAACTAAAAAAACCTTCTATTCAACTGTACTGGTCACATAGAAAAATTATAGAGACTCCCATATTCGGTGATACCATGTCAATGGAGCGTTTCAATTCTATTTCAAGATTTCTCCATTCTTATGATGAAGTGACAGAAGACCTGATGAATGATAAACTAAGAAAAATTCGGCCAGTGATACGATACCTAGAAACTAAATTTTTACAGACGTGTGAGCCAGAAAATAAAATCGCTCTGGATGAAAGTTTACTGAAAATGAGATCCCGACTCGGTATAATTCAGTTAAACACTTACAACGAAACATCGGTCATTTTGACCGACGGGGAAATTTTACTTTACAGAGTTGGTATAACAGCTTGACCTTGATGCTCCACCCTCCACATACCTTACCCTCTCCACCATCCCTCAACAGTTTCAGTGAAGGAGTTGAGTGAACAATACGTTTTTGTGAAATCGGAACGGTCAGAATGACCGTATCTTTCGGTTAACGTAATTTTCGCACCGGTCAAATATACCGCGTGTTTCGTTTTGTGATGTAATCGAATGTGTGAGTACAAAATTGTTGTTACAATTTTTAGTAAATTTCTTGAAACCTTATTAATTTTCATTTTTGAAATGGATAAGCCTAGTTCAAGTAAACGTATCGCAACAACTGATCCCAATTTTAGTGATCACATTCGAGGTTTATTGGCATCTGAGGGAGCTGAATGTGAAACAGAGGATGAATTATCGGATGATCCGGTAGATGACTCTGATGCCGATCCCGATTATGTAGTGTCGGATGAAGAACCCGATTTGGATGATTCAGACATTCCTGAACCAAGAGGTGAACGTTTTGTAAAAAGGGAAAATGATAATATGCTTACAGAAAATCATCAGGGATACCCATTCTCTCGCCATGTATGTGCACTGATTAGCACATAAGATTAATTTGGTTCTTGTAAACTCTTGTGAAAGCAATACCTACAGTTGTTTCTTCTTTAATGTGATGCGGTCACTATATGAGTTTTTTTCTAACCCTGATATGCATGCGGAATACAAAATACTGCAAGAGGAGCTACAGATCAAAGTCCCAGGCCCACATGAGATCCACAAATTAAGTGACACTAGGTGGTCGTGTAGGGCTACTGCTGTTCAATCTGTTAACAGAAATTTTTATGCAATTCGTGCCGTCCTCAAAAATATTGCTAATGATCTAAGGAATTCAAAGTCTCCTCAGGCCAAAGGATTACTGGCTTCAATTACATTCATGGACTTTGTAGTATGTTTAATATTTTTATTGGAGTGTTTAACTGATATAAATATCCTCAGCAAAGCGCTTCAGAAGGAGGACTCTTGCATAGCAAGATGTGCGAAAGCAGCAGGAGCAATTATTATGAATATCGAGTCAAAAAGAAGTGAAAACGCCTGGTAGAAAAAGTGGAATGAAGTAATGGAGTTTTCAAGGATTCACAAACTACATTTATTCCCTGAAAATATTTGCTTCACAACACAATCCAATGAGACTACCACAACATATCGTTCCTTGGAAAAAGAAAGTCATTCGACTTCAAGTTCACATATTGCGCCCAAACATCGACGAGTTATTTAAAAAACTCTTAATGAATATTTTATAATGTCTACTGTTGGACAGTCAAGAGGAGTCGATAAAGAGAGTTTGAGTGAGAACAGTGAAGTGAACAGCAAGGTACAGTACCGTTGTGACCTTTATTACCCAATACTTAATATTTTGATCAGTAAACTCAAAAGAAGGTTTGCCGGTGAAGCAATGGAAGTAGCAAATGCGAGTGAAAAGTTCCTTTGCCTCAATGTAGAGAAATCTGAATCGTTTATACAGAAATATCCAGTGCCCGGATTGAACCAAACTATGCTCATATCAGAAATGAGCATCCTACGGTTCTCGAGTCAGATGGTATCAACCCCAAAGAAATACCACTTAAAGAGTTGGTTAAAATATCGCACCTTTTATAGAAAAGTGACACAACTAAAACATTTTTGGGTTTTTACTTTAATCACTTAAACCATCCGAAATAACGCATTGTTTTATGAGGAAAAATGTCCCATCTCAAATGTCACCAGTTTCCGCTAGGTAGCACTAGTGCAATGACTACAAATACACTAAGACGAAAAGTAGCCATGTTAAAATTTCAGACCAGTCGTCCAGGTAGAAACTCGACTTTACGCAAACGTCCACTAGGAGGCACGAGCGCTCGCCCGCCTGCTCCCTGTCTTTCGGAGCAGCGCTCGTAGCGGCTGTTTGCGTAAGCTTCCCTCCCGCTTGTCTGAAAAATTCCCATAAGAACTTTTCGTCTTAGTGTATTTGTAGTCATTGCACTAGTGTCAGGTTTCTTTGTCTAGACTTTTGGCGCCATTTCTCTACAAAACCGACACTTCTCAGTAGTGTCCTGAACATTGTGAGGTATGGATTTAAATTTCTCTGCAAAAACGACATTTTTTAGTTGTGACGTTCTTGACGATAGATTTTTTTTTCAGTGTGTTTTGTGAGTGTTGTGGAAAAACGTCATTTTTAGAGTTGTGACACTTTTCTTCATTACAACATCACTATTTTCATTGTAAGTTACTAGACATAAAAGTAATATTTTGACTTGTGACTCTTTAGATCTTAAATAACTTAAAATCTGTCATACTAGTGTCCATTCTTTTAAACTTAACTTTGAGTTATGACGTTTTGCCGCAAAAATATGCTATGATTTTTTACCAAAAATCTTTTGTTTAGTACAAATACAAGTTTGCTTTACTAATAATAATGAATTCAAAACGTACAGAACTTATAGTAAAATTAGCAAGGCAATCTGTGAGTAAAGAGCCACTTTCACATACACATCAAAATAAAGACATATCAAAAAAAATTTATGAGAGGGCATGGATAATTTTACCGAACGCTGAAAATACTGACGTTGCTATACCTTCACAATTTCATTCTACATGCATTTTAGAAGACATCAAATCATTTTCTAACGTAGCACTAGTGTCAGGTTTCTTTGTCTAGACTTTTGGCGCCATTTCTCTACAAAACCGACACTTCTCAGTAGTGTCCTGAACATTGTGAGGTATGGATTTAAATTTCTCTGCAAAAACGACATTTTTTAGTTGTGACGTTCTTGACGATTAATTTTTTTTTTCAGTGTGTTTTGTGAGTGTTGTGGAAAAACGTCATTTTTAGAGTTGTGACACTTTTCTTCATTACAACATCACTATTTTCATTGTAAGTTACTAGACATAAAAGTAATATTTTGACTTGTGACACTTTAGATCTTAAATAACTTAAAATCTGTCATACTAGTGTCCATTCTTTTAAACTTAACTTTGAGTTATGACGTTTTGCCGCAAAAATATGCTATGATTTTTTACCAAAAATCTTTTGTTTAGTACAAATACAAGTTTGCTTTACTAATAATAATGAATTCAAAACGTACAGAACTTATAGTAAAATTAGCAAGGCAATCTGTGAGTAAAGAGCCACTTTCACAACCTTCACAATTTCATTCTACATGCATTTTAGAAGACATCAAATCATTTTCTAACGAAAATAAATCACTATCTACAACACATCTTGATTTACCATCAACATCAAATGGTAGTATTTCGAATAATCAAACCAAGAACATTTTTCGAATAATTAACAATAACAAGGATGTAGTTTCGATGATTCGGATGCAGATCCAAATTATTCTCCTATTGAATATACAAAGACAAAACGTCATTATTTTAATTATAATGGAAGGAAAATAACACAAGTCATCAGAAAAGTAAGTCTAGCAAACAACCGAAAGGTTGATTGCTATCCTTACTTTTCCGAAAAGTTGTTAAAATTAACAAAAGTCAAAAATGTCCCATTTTTTGAGTTTGGTAATTTTAACTGAACTTTTCGGATGTTTGTTAACCTAACTTTTTCTGTGTTCATTTTTTTTAAACCTAACTTTTTCTGTGTTAATTTTTTTAACCTAACCTTTTCTATGTTAATTTTTTTAACCTAACTTTTTCTATGTTCGTTTTTTTTAACCTAACTTTGTCTATGTTCATTGTTTTTAAACCTAACTTTTTCTATGTTAATTGTTTTTAAACCTAACTTTGTCTATGTTCATTGTTTTTAAACCTAACTTTTTCTATGTTCATTGTTTTTAAACCTAACTTTTTCTATGTTCATTGTTTTTAAACCTAAATTTTTCTATGTTCATTGTTTTTAAACCTAACTTTTTCTCATATTTTTTAGTTGTATAGCAGAATTTCTATGAAACTACTAGCTGATTCTTATTTTGTATGTTTAGTTTGGATGTTTTCCACCAACGGCTCTCATATTTCTAGAAAAACAGAATTGTAGGTAACAATTTAGGTCTTTAGCTATATTAAACCTATCTTACAGTGTAATAATGTTATTTTAAAACATGATTATATGAAGCAATAGTGTTTTTATGGTGGATGGGTAGTTCTCTAGGAGTTTTGTCTGTAGTATGAGTGGTATGTGTAGGGTGTGTCCTAAGGAATTGTGTGTGCAGAGGTAGGCGGGTGGACTGTTAAGTCATGATTTTATGGTGTGTGGTACGTATGTTTGGTAGGTAGGTCATCCATGAATGTTAAGGAGATGGATGGTCAATCATGAGTCTTGTTTGATTAGTATGTGGGTGGGTAAACATAAGTCTTGTATGTACGGTGTGTGGTACGTATATTGGATAGGTAGGGGTATGTCAATAGGACTATTTTCATGGTAGTATGATGGTATATTAAGTCATGTCTGCAGAGTGTGTAGTTTGTTTATCATGATTTTTGTATCTTTGGTAGGTGGTCCTTCAAAAGTCTTATGCTTTGGGAAGTGGAGTGTCAATCGACAGTTGTGTTTGTTTAATTGGTTGAGAGGGTAGTTGGTCTGTAAAGATAGCTGTGTGTTGGCTAAGTGGGTAGGAGAGTCTTACTAATGGATAGGTAGGGTTATGAAGCTTGATAGGTGTCTTGTACATGTGCTTATGGATAGGTAGATGAGCAATCAAAGGTCAAATGTAATGGAGTTTATTTATAAGTTTATAAGTTAGGTGATATATCGGAGGTACAGTGTTGAGTAGGTTGGTGGACTGTTAAGTCATGATTTTATGGTGTGTGGTATGTATGTATGGTAGGTGGTCCTTCATATGCTTTGGTAATGTGGTCAATTCGTATGTTTGGTAGGTAGGTCATCCATGAATGTTGAGTATCAATCAAAGGTTTTATGTAATGGTTAGGTGGATTATCTATCAGAGGTGTTGTGTGTTGAGTAGGCGGGTGGACTGTTAAGTCATGATTTTATGGTGTGTGGTACGTATGTTTGGTAGGTGGTCCTTCATATGTTTTGGGAATGTGGTCAATTCGTATGTTTGGTAGGTAGATCATCCATGAATGTTGAGTGTCAATCAAAGGTTTTATGTAATGGTTAGGTGGATTATTTATCAGAGGTGTTGTGTGTTGAGTTGGCGGGTGGACTGTTAAGTCATGATTTTATGGTGTGTGGTATGTATGTATGGTAGGTGGTCCTTCATATGTTTTGTGAATGTGGTCAATTCGTATGTTTGGTAGGTAGGTCATCCATGAATGTTGAGTATCAATCAAAGGTTTTATGTAGTGGTTAGGTGGATTAACTATCAGAGGTGTTGTGTGTTGAGTAGGCGGGTGGACTGTTAAGTCATGATTTTATGGTGTGTGGTACGTATGTATGGTAGGTGGTCCTTCATATGCTTTGGTAATGTGGTCAATTCGTATGTTTGGTAGGTAGGTCATCCATGAATGTTGAATGTCAATCAAAGGTTTTATGTAGTGGTTAGGTGGATTATCTATCACAGGTGTTGTGTGTTGAGTAGGCGGGTGGACTGTTAAGTCATGATTTTATGGTGTGTGGTATGTATGTATGGTAGGTGGTCCTTTATATGCTTTGGTAATGTGGTCAATTCGTATGTTTGGTAGGTAGGTCATCCATGAATGTTACGGAGATGGATGGTCAATCAAGAGTCTTGTTTGATTAGTATGTGGGTGGGTAAACATAAGTCTTGTATGTACGGTGTGTGGTACGTATATTGGGTAGGTAGGGGTATGTCAATAGGACTATTTTCATGGTAGTATGATGGTATATTAAGTCATGTCTGCAGAGTGTGTAGTTTGTTTATCATGACTTTTGTATCTTTGTTAGGTGGTTCTTCAAAAGTCTTATGCTTTGGGAAGGTGGAGTGTCAATCGACAGTTGTGTTTGTTAAATTGTTGTGTGATCAAACAAGTGTTTTGTGTGTATTGAGTATGTGAAAGGATAATCAAACGTCTTCCATGTAGAGTGTATGGTAAGTCTTTTATGTTAAGTAGGTAGAGTCTGTCAAATGTATTATGTGTCGGTATGGTATGTGGTCTGTAAAGATGCCTGTGTGTAGGGTAAATCATGAGTCTTACTACTGGATAGAAGGGTATTAGTGCTTGGTAGGTAGTTTGTATATGTATTTTGGATGGAAATTAAATGAAAACTACTTTATTGTTACTTTATAAGGCGAATTTAGGGCTATAAAGCCCTCTCTACCACTTAATTTCATAGAATAGCTGAGTGGACAAACAAGGGCCTTATGTGATGAATAGGAAGGTGATCTATCAAGGGTGTTGTGTGTTCTAGGTTCTCCATGTGTTTGGGTCTTTGGGAGTGGTGTATATACATTTTCTGATCGAGTATATTATAGTCAAAAGAAACCAAACTTTCTTACTGTTAATACCAAAGTTTCTACAATAGACCTATTTCAACTAACTATTCGTTTATTTGTTTAGTACGCAAATAATCAATAGCACCAGGTTTTGTTAAAATCAAGCTTAAAATGTGAACATTACAGAGAATTTATTCCTATTGGCTACTTACACTTTGCCAAATGTTTGGAGTCAACTAAATAGCTATGTAGGTTAAACAATTAATTTACAAGTGTTACATCAGTTTTGTACGTTGTTTTGAGCTCAAATTAAGTTTATAAAGGTTTCTATAAGAGTATTTTAAAGGGTTTTTTAATGTTTAGGACAAATATCGTTGTTATGACACTGAATTTTAATAATTTTAGGGAAATATAACATATTTTGTACACAAATATCCCTACTTATGGTGGTTTTAACTCAATTTTATGTGGTTTGGGTTCTATGTTGGTAGTTCTTGCTTGATCTGAGACATTTTCCAACAATTAATTGTTATTTGTAAGTTTAGGTTGGTTAACATACAATAATTCGGTAGACTAAAGTTAGGGTGTCTCTTGGCATGTATAAGTTTTAAAAGTATTATTGGTTAATATACTTCGTTTAAAGTCAATGGACGTATGTAAAGGGGGACTGAATGCTTTAACTTGATAAAAGTATACTATTTCAGTGTGAATGAAAACATGTATTGGGTGTAGTGTTGTTAGCCCTCTACTTGGAGGTAATGTGTTGATTGGAATGTAGTTGTTACCTTTATTTTGTGACTTCAATGTGTATGAATGTAATTTGATAAGGTATTGCGCTATAACTTTAATGCATATTGTTTAAAGTTCTACCTAAACTATAGAAACATTAGAAATTACAGTATAATTTTGATGTACGATCTCTCATTATTACACATAAGATCGATGTAATGTGTTAGCATTTTTACAAATTATGGAATTTACAACAAAACAAATTGATAAAACTTTGTTAAAATTAAGTTTACTCGTAATAATTTAAATATAAAGCACAAATTATTGAACAAGGTTCTATGTATTACGTATGATAATTGATAATAACAAGAATATCAATTGATTTTGCTGAATAAAACGTAGTGTGTAAATAAATTATTATTGCTCTCTTTTTTTAAAAGTACGGGACTATAATACCAATAATTCTTTCGTTTTGTTTAATAATAGACCAGATATGGTCGGATTCTACAATCTCTGAGGAAATGCATTGACTGTTGTTTGATATCACTAAACTTGACCTCTAGGGTTAACATGTGGTTGATATGCAGTCCGTCTGGTGCCAATTAAAATAGCAAAAAATATTGAGGTCAGCCTGGGTTGTGCGAGGACTGAATGTACTGTCGGTGCACTGGCAGTCCAATAACTAGTATATGGGTTGTGAAATGATAGTGAATTAGTCCTTGAGTGTCGGTACAAAGGAAGGAATGTTTGTGGAGAGGAAGTGAAGGTAGGTGTGCTTGTTTCGTTATGTAGGGGGCTGATGGGTTCTGGATAGGAACGTGGATGGGAAGTGAGGTATTTGAGTCCACAGAATTGATAATAAAAGGAGCCGAGAGTAAGTAATGTAACCTAGGTAAGATGTACATGCATGCAAAGGTGGGCGAAAATAGGAAAATGTGAAGCTTGTGACCAATAACGGACCGATAAAGCCCGAGTTGACTTTGTAAGTACAGTTGGATAGTTCAGTTAGGCATGAGGGCTCTAGGGTAAGAGCGTTAAGCTAGCGTGTTAGGTTTAGAGGATGTCGGGTTAATATGAAGGTATCCAGAAGTAGATGGTAGTTGAAGGTAAGAGCGCATGTTAACAGAGTATTTAATATAAAATAAAAAAATAATTAAAATGGATAGGATAACAGTGTATTACAAATTATAAACAGATTAAATAAAAAGAATTGTCCCTTCATTTTGAATAAATAATTAATTAAAAACGTCTATTGCGGGTTGCCTAGAGTGTTAAGTAGGGGCTTGAGGATGATCTGTGATTCGATAGATAAGTATAGGTAGGTAAAAGTGTAGGAAGCCGTGGATGAGTACCCAAAGCTAAGAGCGTATGTTAACTGTGTATTTGTTAAAATTTGAGAAAAATTAAATTAAATAAGTAGTCTAACAGTACGTGTGAGAAATATTACTTGTAAAGTAGGGAGGTAACCAATCAGAGCGTGGCATTTGGGTGTGCGCCAGACCAGCAGACGACGTGTACGAAGGTAGCCGACGGTCGCCGGAAGTACACGAAAGCATTTTATATAGTACATATGTAAATGGCCACCATCTTTTGCATTTTATATAGTATGAGATGGGAAAGGTTAAGAGTGCATTTTGTATAGTATAACGAGGGAATTTGAGGGAGGGAATTTTCCCACGTGGACTTCCCTTCCAAAGGCGCCATGTTTCCGAAAGGATGTGCTAAGTTTTGCCGCTAGGAGCGCTACGATCGGGTCGAGCACATAGAGTATATTAAATATTAATTTTATTATAGTGTATGAAATATTAATTTTGTTATGGTGTATATATGAGTAGAGTAACAAGGGGCGCATGCGCGCCCGACCAGCAGACGACGGGTGAATAGCGTACGAAGGTAGCCAACAGTCGCCGGAAGTACCCGAAGGGAAAGACCGCCATATTGGATCCGGTCGTCATCTTTTTACATTTATTATAGTATAAAGTCCGCCATATTGGATGAGGAATTTTTGGAGGGAATTTTGGGAGGGAAAGACGCCATATTGGATCCGGTTGTCATCTTTTTACATTTATTATAGTGTAAAGTCCGCCATCTTGGATGAGGGAATTTTAGGGAGGGAATTTTCCCACGGGGTGTGAGTTGTTGTGGGAGGGAAAGACGCCATATTGGACAAAAAAGTGCATTTTATATAGTCTAACATGGAAAAAGACGCCATATTGGACAAAAAAAGTGTATTTTATATAGTATAACAAGGTTAACAGTGAATTTTATATCGTATAACATGGAAAAAGTTAGGTTAAGAACGTATTTTATATAGTATAATATGGAAAAAGATGCCATATTGGACAAAAAAGTGTATTTTATATAGTATAACAAGGTTAACAGTGCATTTTATATAGTATAACATGGAAAAAGTTAGGTTAAGAGTGTATTTTATATAGTATAACAAGGTTAACAGTGAATTTCATATAGTATAACATGGAAAAAGTTAGTGTATTTTATATAGTATAACAAGGTTAACAGTGTATTTTATATAGGGTAACAAAGAAAAAGTTAGGTTAAGAGTGTATTTTATATAGTATAACAAGGTTAACAGTGAATTTTATATAGTATAACATGGAAAAAGTTAGGTTAAGAGTGTATTTTATATAATATGATGTGGGAATTTGGAGGGAAATTTGGGAATTTGAGGGAAATTTGAGGTTAGGAAAAGTGAGGTTAGGAAATTTGGCGGGAAATGGACGCCGCCATCTTGGAAAAGTCACGTGACCGCTCTCGACCAATCAAATTCCAGGAAAGTGAGCCTCGCTCGCCTAACAATTCACTACTAAGGTGTTCATGAGTGACATTAAAACTGTGAAAGTAGACAAAAACAGTCCATTAGTTTTGAAATTCAAAACTACTTTTGATGACGATGGAGAATACCAAGAGGTTGCCTTTCAGGACAATACCAAATAAGGTGAAATGAATGAAGAAGGAGAGTCTGATGTAATACCAGAAGCTAAAAGAAGAAGATCAAATAGGAAAACAAAAGAAAGAGTTCTGAAAAATGTTTCTGAAGTTGATTTAATCCCGATGTATGAAAACAAACCCTCTATATCTCAACGAAAAAAAAAGGACTTGCTAGAGTTGTTGGATAAAAATACTATTCCAAACTGTTACTCATATTTCTATAATTCTCTGTGTCAGAACTAGAAAGAATCAACTATTTTTAGTATTTAAATATTTTTATTGTTTCAGTTTTGAATTTTGTTAGACTCAGTTCTTTACTTTTTTTCAATTACCTTAATTTAGTCATTAGAGTTGGATTTTATTGTTTCAGATAGTTTCTGTAATGAAACTGTTACTCAGACTTGAGTTTATTGTATACTTGTACAACGTCTTTTGTTCTCTGTAAACAACTTTTTACACATATAATTATGTTAAAAACCCATCTTCCAAGTAAGATTTTTGTGTTTTATTGTGAAAATAAATCTTTTTGCTTTTAAATACCACCGAGAGTCTTTATTTACCAAATTTATTAAACTAAAATAAGTTTAGTTTTTTGGAGAAAAACGACACAACTCAAATACATAATATATATAATTATGTATTACATAATTATGTAAAGTTTAGCCAGATTTTTTATTATAACAATAATTTATAAATATGTTGTATTATTAACAACAATTTCAATCTTTTCAAAATTTTTATGTCAAAGATATGTTAAGTTGAAAATCTTAAATTTTTCAATTCATCTTACTGAAAAATTTAAGAGTTTGGACTTGTGTCACTTTTCTTTAGAAGGTGCGATATTAAAAGAACTGGTTTTAATTCAAGAAGATATTTATCCCAATTTCAAAGTGCTTTTTAAGATTTGTCTTACCCTTCCCATGCAAAGGAAATTTAATGCATGGTAAACTTGTTACTTGTGCCCCCCCAACATACAAGGTCTAACTCCACCCATGCTTGAGTGCTAAACGACTTAGTGTTAAATACAATACAAAAATATGACGATGAAATGAAAACAAAAGTGGACAAGTGGCTAGAGATCAATAGGCATGAGTATTACAATAGCTTGGGAAAATCAGTTCTTGAAGAGGTATCGAAAAAGAAATTTCATAAAGTCAATCTTTTACCCTTAACGGAAGTTATCTTAAAACTAAATAAGTATTTGCAAAATTGTGTAGAAGTAAGCAGGCAAAGCTTAGCCAAGAGATTTAACAAACTGTCATTCGAGAATTTAAATAAGGCAGTTCTCCTTCAAATCTTAATATTCAATAGGAAAAGGGTAGGGGAAATGGAACATATAAAAATAAAGGACTTTCAAAAGCACCATAATGTTCAAGAAGACTCAGAGCTTTACAAGTCATTGAGTCCAAGTGAACAGTTTTCAGCACAATGGCATGAAAGGGTAGTTATGAGAGGGAAAAAGGGCCGTCCCGTACCAATATTAATTAGCCAAAAACATGTAGAAATCATAAATGAGATAATTTCAATCAGACGTGAGGCTGGTGTACCATCAGAGAATGAATTTGTATTTGAAAGAGGGAAATCTAACCACTACAGTGCTGCTAAATCACTAAGAGACGCAGTGTGGGAATGTGGAGCGGAGCATCCAGAGCTCATCACTAGAACAAAACTTAGGAAAAAAATTGCAACAACTTCTAAAGCTTTGAACTTGACAGATAACGAACTTCCCGTATTAGCAGATATTATGGGCCATAATGTTGATACCCACAGAGAATTTTACAGAACGCCAAGTGAGGTAATTCACTTAGCCAAAATTTCCCAGCTTCTTATTGCTCTTGACGAGGAAAATATTTCCAAGTTTAGAGGTAAACTATTTAGTTACATTAATGTGGATATTGAATTAGACATTATTACAGACCCAATATCAAATATAACACAATATCAGCTCATATCCGAACCCTCAACAAGCCATGGAACAACACAGAAAACAAATAAACTTATATCCCACAATAACAGTAAGTCTATCAATATCAAAACTGAGTACAGAACAGATAATAAACCTGAAAAAAGAAGAAAGGCAAAACTTGTAAAGAGACTCAAAGTCGGACATCGAGAACATTGGAAAACATCTTGTGAGAAAATTTGTTGTCTCTCAACGCCAAGTGAATGCCTTGAGGTGCTGCGCAATAAACCAGTACTTCAAGGAAGAACCGTCCCACAACTGAAAACATGGATTCACTGTGAAATAAAACGAATGCGTAGGAAATAAAATTGTTTTTCTATAAGAGGTATAGTTGTTCGAAAGCGTTTGCTAATTAGTAGACATGAATATATTGTGATATACAGGGTGTAACTAAATGTGTCTTGGCTATATATTTTATCCCAAATAAGCAAGATTAGTCCCCGCGATCAACTGTTGTTGCCTACTGTGATTAACTTAGGTAGACAGCCATGATCAGTTTGGACAACTCCAGTGATTAACTCAGGTAGACCACTATGATCATCTTGGGTAACCCCTCCCCATCTGTGATAAACTTGGGTAGTCCCTTGTGATCAATATGGTTAGCTCCCTTTCCCTTAATCAAATTGGGTAGCCCACGTGATTAATTTGAGTAGCATCCATGATAAGCTAGGTTACACCCGACCCATTATTAACTTTAGTAGCTTCCATTATCAACTTTGGTACCACCCTTGATTATCATGGGCAGCACTCATGGTAATCTTGGTTAACTCCCCGTGATCAACTAGTGATCAACTAACGTAGCTCTCATGTTCAACTTGGGTAGGTCCCAGTGATTAAGCTGGGTAGCATCTGTGATCAGTTTGCGTAGCAATCAGCTTGGGTAGCTAATCGTGATCATCTTGTGTAGCTATTGGTGCTCAAACCTATAGCGGGTTCTTAATCAACTTGGCTAGCCCCACGTGATCAATTTGAGTATCCCCTGTAATTAACTTAGATAGCCAACCGTGATCAACTCAGGCAGCCAACCATTATACACTTGGGTAACTCCCCGTGATCAATTTGGGAAGGCTCCTGAAATCAATTTGGGTAGCCACTCATAATTAATATAGCTAACCCCAGCGATCAACGTAGGTAGCCTTTGTGATTATCTTTGGTAGCCCCATGATCAAGTTGGGAAGCCCCCTATGATCAACTTGCCCCTGGTATTAATTTGGGTAGCCATCCGTGACAAATTAGATGTCCCCAGTGATTAACGTAGGTAGACCTCGTGATTAACTTGGCAGCCCACCATGATCATGTTGGGAAGTTCCTGTTAAACTTGGGTTATCACCGGTAATGACCCGTTATCTACCTAGGTCCCGCTTAATCAACATGGGTAGCCCTCGTGATCATTTTGGGTGCCTCCCATCATTAGCTTGGGTACCCCCCTTGATCATCTTGTGTAGCCCCCAATAATCAACTTGGGTAGTATGCCATTTTCAACTTAGGAAACCCTCCGTGTACAATTTTTCCAGCCCTTCTTTGATGCCCTCTGTGATCAATGCGGACTATATCCGTGATCAATTTCGATAGTTCCCCGTGATTAACTTGGGTAGCAACTGTGATCAACTTAGGTAACTCCTGAGATCATCTTCTATAGCACCCATAATCAACTTGGGTAGTCGACGGTCATAAACTTAAGTAGGCTCCCCGAAATCAAATCGGTAAATACCTGTGATCAACTTTAGCAGCTAATTATACTTGACTTAGATAACCAACCATGATCGTCTTAGCTAGACACCCGTAATCTTCTGTGAAACCACTACGAAGGTGTTGAGGTTACCGATGATCAACTTAGGTAGACATTGATCTACTTTGAAAGCTCATGATTATTTTTAAAGTCATAATGAAGCCAAGAGTTCAATGGGGGTTTGGGGGCGAAGCCCCCAACGAGCGAAGCGAGTACCTAGATATAAGACAATCCTTAACGCTGACACCTTTCTTGTATATTTTTATATATATTATGAATAAAGAGTATTTGAATTTGAAAACATACGGTAGAAAATGGATTGGTCGAAATGGACCAATAAAATGGCCACCACGATCTACCGACCTCACACCAGGAGACTTTTTCTATGGGGTTGGATGAAGGCAATTGTTTATTCAAAACGGATTAACACCCTAGAGGAGTTACGGAATCGCATTACAGAAGCGGCAGAAACTATGAAGAATGCTCCAAACGTTATGAAACGTGCTAGAAAAGAATGGATTCGTCGTGCAAAAACGTGCATTGGTCAAAGCGCAAGACTCATTGAGCAACTATTGTAGGTGTTGTTTTTCATTTTTTTGAAGTTAAATACATTTTATGTTAATGTTCAGTTTTGAATAAATTATCAGCTATTAGTCCCAACCTAAATATTAGTTAATATTTTATGCAGTTAAGAATATGCGCTTTATGTGTGTCTGTTTTTATTTTAACCCTACCAGTCCGATGGATGTCTGAGACGTCGGCCGCTCCGTGCCGAGAATCCCGGCCGATGTCTCAGACGTCGATAAACATAGGTTTAGTTTATTGGCCACCATTCCTATATAAGATGTTCCAAAGGTCAATACTTAATTAATATCCAAGCCCATTATATTTTCTATCTCACGCTATTCTTTACGTTTTTGAAAGTGGTTATTTCTTATTGTTACAGTTATTAGTGAATTATATATTGTTATTAGTTATAGTGAATTATTTGTACAATGGATGGCAATTGTAGGTCTAGTGAAATTAGGGACATATTACTGAAAAGTGATGAATTATCTGATGATGAAGTCATAGACGGGTTAGATGAGGATATTGACTCTGATATTTCTCTTCTAATATATTAGACTATTCGTCAGGTAGTGATGAACTATATTCTCCACACAATTCAGAATTAGACTCTAGTGATGATTCTTCTGCAACTCCACCTATACCTAGGCCTGTTACTCCTCCTACACCTAGGCCTATTACTCCTCCTACACCTAAGCCTGTAGGTCCTACAAGTGCTATTACAAGTTGGGTTCGGTTATATGCCCCAGAAAATAAAATTGACTTGGCACAGCATTTTTGAGTAAGAAATGCAGGCATAAAAAACTTCCCGCCAAGAAATTCACCAATGATTCATTATTTTTATTTATTTTTTACACAAGCAGTATGGGTAATGCTCGTAAACGCCACCAATGATTATGCCAGAAAAATTATTCTTGAAAAAACAAACTCAGGGGATTTACCTCCTAGATCGTTGTATAGAAAATGGGTGGACATTACAGTCTCTGACCTAAAGAAGTACGTAGGAGTGCTGCTAAATATGGGAATAATCCGTATGAAAAATATCAAGATTACTGGAGCATTCATGAAGCAAAGAAACTAATTGGTTCCATAATACAATGTCAAGAGATAGATTTTTTCAAATCACAACTATGCTGTATATTACATCTGATCCATATATTGCAAGAGGACAACCAGGGTATGATGCCTGGCAAAAAGTTCGTAAATTATTAGACGCTGTCAATCATGCTTTCAAGATGTATTTTACACCATCCCAAAATATTTGCATCGATGAAAGCATGATTGGCATGAAAAACAGAACCGTTTTCCTGCAATACATGCCCAATAAGCATATATATAATGCATATTGACCTATATAACGGCAAAAAATTTTTACCAAACTCGAATAGTCCGTTCACACAACAAGTTGTAATGAATCTCCTTAGGAAAACAAATTTACTCAATAAAGGTTATCATTTATTCACTGATAATTTTTATACAGAGTTACCATTGGCAGAGGAACTAATTTCATACATACATACATAACATACATACATAACTGGAACGGTAAACAAGAATACTTAGGATCTGTCAAAAAGTGTTCTCAAGACTAAACTAAATAAGCAAAAAAGTGTCTATTTTAGGAAAAATTCTATCTTATTAGTTGGTTATAAGCAGAGAAAAAGGAACAAGCCAGTTTATTTATTATCTACAGGAGTTCTAAGTAGGAGAGGTTTAGAGGCTAAAAAACCGTTGTTGATAAACGAGTACAACCTCTACATGGGTGGGGTTGATGTCAAAGATAAATCCTTATACCACTTGCCATGCTCAAGAGCCACTCAAAAATACTGGAAGAAGATTTTTTACAATCTCTTAGACTCATGTATGTTCAACTCATATGTTCTTTACTCACAAAACACAGACAAACTGTGTTCTAGAACCAATTATATTACTGAAATATTAGAAGAGTTAGCCAGAGGAGACCCAATACAACAAAATTTACCAACTGTTCCTGGAAACCAACATGCACTAACCCATTTACCTGGCAAAAAACAAATGAAAGTCTGTCCTGTATGTGGAAAACGAGCTGTATGGTGGTGTCCTGGGCTGTACCTGCGGGGTACATCCGCAGTGCTATTCTATGTTGGAGCATTTTTGGAGGCCTTTACATAATAAAGAGGCAAATTGAGATTGAAGGAAATGAAGACGATGATTAGATTAGTTTAGTACTCTTGTATATAGTGTAAAATAGTTTCAAGTGTGTGTTTACTTAGTTTATTTTAAATTTTTTTATCTACCAAAAACTTTTCAAAATATTCGAAGTGCCATGAAAAATTGTTGAATCAGCATTCAGTGAGTACAATTTATGTCCTAAGCGTGCAACTTAACACATTCGCTGCGGCGGGTGACCCGGGTACCTTGAGGCAATGCTATACAGTTGGTGTCAGTGTGGGGCCGCCACTCGAGGTATTCACATCGGACTAGTGCCGTATCGTTCGCAATTCCCTGTATGAATTTTTTGTGAAAGTCGTTCTCAATTATCAGTTTTCTTTGTGATGTGACAGTGTTTGTTTTTTACCATTTGTTTTATTGATATATTAGGCTAGTGTACAGTAGTTTTAGCAGTAGGAATTTAATATTTTTCATCCATTATGGATCCCGCTATTCCTGGGACTTCTAAACGTTATAGTGACAATAACTTAGCTACAAATCAGCAGAATTTTGACACCGACAGTTTGAGTGACGATGTTGACATTGGCGATTCAAATTCGTCCTGCTCTAATTCTGATAGTGATTCTGATGAATCAGAAGTCGCTGTTCTATGTCCGACATGGAGTATAACTACTGTTGGAATGCGACCTATTCAGTTTAGGAGGCAAGAAGGATTATTGGTCCCATTACCAGGTGAGGGTTCGCCTATTGATTTTTTCAATTTGATGTTAGATGACATATTGCTGGAAAACATTTGTCGATATACAAACGAGAATGCTCTACGAGAATTTTTCAAACATACTTTGACCCCTAAATCTAGAATCAACTCATAGAAAGAGTTAAAAGTTCCTGACTGAATGTATTTTTTGGTTTTTTGTTCCATACAGGTACTATTAGAATGAGTAGACTCCAAGATTATTGGAAAAGGGATCCCCTTTTCAATATACAAGTGTTTCCTGAGGTGATGAGTAGAGATCGATTTTTATTCATTTTACGATGTTTGTATTTTTCTAAACAACCAAATGCTTCTAATTGAAAATGTAGCTCATGATCCTTTGGCAAAGATTAGTGAGATTATTAATTATTTTAATAATAAAATGATCAACATCTACTCTCCCCAGAGAGAATTGTCACTGGACGAGGCTATGGTTCTTAGGCGTGGCCGATTACGGTTTCGCCAATATATCAAAGGCAAGCGCCATAAATATGGCATGAAATTATACACCTTGACAGAACTCTATGGACTTATCTTAAAATTTTGTATATATAGTGGATCTGATGACGTTTTAGGAGGGGTCGGACATACAGAGAAAGTAGTTTTGTATCTATTGCGGGAACACCTAAACAAAGGTCATGCGATCTATATGGATAACTACTACAACAGTTTTTCTTTGGCTTCAAAGTTGTTATCCAACGAAACCTATTGTACAGGGACCCTTCGCATGACCAGAAAGTTCTGTCCAACTGAAGTAAAGGATAAGGTCTTACAGAAAGGCGAGTTTGTAGCTCGGTATGCCGAGGGCGTTATGATTGGAAAGTGGAGAGATCAGCGTTATGTCTCATATATTTCAACCAAGCATGACAATGAAATGGTTGAATTTATTGATAGAAGAGGACATTCTGTACAGAAGCCTTTAGCTATAGTTAAATATAACGCTTTTATGAAGGGGGTAGATAGATCGGACCAGTTGATGTCCTACTACCCCTGTGAAAGGAAATCAATACGATGGTACAAAAAGTTATTTGTACTTATACTACAAATGCTTTTATTGAATGCACACATGTTCTACAACAAATTAAGTCCGGAAAAAATGTCCTTTTTTGATTTTAGATTGTCAGTAATCAAAGGCCTTCTGCCACAAAATTTACTACAAATAGAAAGTCCTGCCCAAAAACGACTAAGATTAGCTACAGCACACAAACCTG
Source organism: Stictocephala bisonia (assembly GCA_035578905.1). Lineage (NCBI taxonomy): Eukaryota > Metazoa > Arthropoda > Insecta > Hemiptera > Membracidae > Stictocephala > Stictocephala bisonia. Next base: position 96,380 of record JAQJVL010002075.1, read on the forward strand.
AGCAAATAACAGTCAACAGAGCTGAAAGCCAGGGAAACCGTCTCAAAAGAGAGAAATGCTTTGCTTTAAAAACGGAAAGAAGAATGCAACATCATCATTTTATTGTTCAGTGTGTTCTGATAAACCGGGTCTTTATGTAACACCCTGTTTCGAGATATACCACAACAATCTGTAAGAAAACAAATTGTATCGGGAGGGTTGGAGGGGATGTAAATACTGTAAATATAATTAATTATAAACATATAACATAGTAAATATAGCACAGAAACAGTTTTTATTAATGTGTTATTGAAATATGTAAGTGCGTGTCTATATTGTTGTGACGAACAGTAGCTGGGAACGGGACGACCACGTCACGGCAACACGTGACTACAGCGTGCAGTACTGAGAGGTACCCGGGTAACCCTGAATCAAAATGGCGGAAAAATACAAAATAAATCTTCAAGAGGACTCTTATGTATCATATTACGTCTTATGAACACCAAAGGTAAGTTTTTATGAAATTTATTTTTTTCAGTTTTTCAGGTACTTTTAGTCAATTTATGCCGCAGTGAATGTGTTAACCCTAGAAAACTAACCTGTTGTCTGGGAGACGACGCATGCCATTTTCTCTCCCCTACCACAGTGGTTTTCAAGGTTGCCGGGTCCCCCTCCCTAGTACCCTCAGTTGGCCCTGACCCTTGCGCAAGGCCACATTGAAACCACGCCTATTGTTTTGTGTTTACCACGTTTTGGCCGTTCATCGTCTGTGAGACGACGCGTTAGTCTTAACGTTATTTTTAGCATAGCATCGTGTCGTCCACTATACAAAGCGATAGTGTTAGTGTAATTTTGTTTTTTTATGTAAATAGTACTTTGTCATTGTATTACAACATTAAAAAATAGTGTTTCCTGTGATTGCCATTATGGATGAAAATGAACTGATTTTAAATTTGTTAAATATAACCTTTTCTGATCTTGACGATACCTCAGGAGATGAGCAACGTGATAGTCCATATTGTGCTGGTGTGGACAGTGATGACACTGATGTGGACCCTAATTACAGCCCTGAATCTTCTGGTTCCGAAAACTCATGTAATGAAGAGGATCTAGAAGGTCCAGTAAGAGAGCTGCAGAGAGACACTGTCACAGAAACAATCGAATACGTCATCGCCAATCCACAAGTGAGTACGGATCTTGATGTACAACATAATGAAAATGTTGAAGGTCCTAGGCCTAATGCTGATGATTATCATGTAATCAGTCAAAATATTTCTCTAAAAGGAAAAATGGACACTTGTGTAGTAATAAACCTCCAGTAAATCCCAGAACTCGTACAGCAGCCCGTAATATAGTACACATACGGCAAGGGCCCAAAGATGCTGCCAAAAATAAAATTCAGCCATATGATTTATTTTCTGTATTTTTTACAGATGAGATAAAGGATATTATTATCAAACACACTAATGAGACCATAGTGAGAAAACAAAGTAATTATTCTCAACAAACAAAGACAATCTCTGAACTTTGTAAGGAAGAGTTTAATGCATTTTTAGGAATTTTGATTTTGACAGCAGCACAAAAAGACGATCATATGCCTACTACAACTTTGTTCAACTCCCAATATTGTGGAGAACGCTATAATGCTACTATGAGCGGTGGTAGATTTGATTTCTTGTTAGAAGCTCGAAGGTTTGACAACCAAGCGACCAGAATAGATAGGAGCAAAGATGATCGTTTTGCACCTATTAGGCAAATATGGGATTTATTTATATATGCTTGTCGGAATAGTTACAAACCCGGCAGCTATCTTACAATAGATGAGCAATTACTGGGTTTCAGGGGACGTTGCAAATTCCGAATGTACATCCCCAACAAACCCAGTAAGTATGGCATAAAAATACTGATGATGTGTGACTCTGGGACAAAATACATGGTTGACGCAATGCCATATTTAGGGAAAGGTACATTTACACGAGGCATACCACAAAGTCAGTTTATAGTAACGGAACTAACCAAGAGCCATGGAACAAACCGGAATGTGACAGTAGACAATTGGTTTACTACAGTGCCACTTGCTACTAATCTTTTAGCTCCACCAGTAAATCTAACTTTGGTTGGTACTATAAGACGGGACAAACCGGAAATCCCACAAGAAATGAAAGATCCTGGGGAAAGACGAGTTGGAACTTCTATGTTCTGTTTCGATGGCTCAAGAACTTTGGTGTCCTACAAGACGAAAAAAAAAGAAAGTGGTATTACTTATTTTAACCTTACACGACAGTTCTTCAATAAATGAACACAGTAAGCAGCCTGAAATAATAGAGTTTTACAACTCAACAAAGGGCGCCGTAGACACATTGGACCAAATGTGTGGCCAAATGTCTTGCAGTCGGAAGACTAAGCGGTGGCCTTTATGTATTTTTTTCGGCATGATCAACATAATGATTGTTAACTCATATGTTATCTATGTGAATAATAAATTTTCAGCTGGAGAAAAACCAATTTCAAGACGAAAGTTTGCAACTGAACTACACTGTGAACTTGTAAGACCCTGGCTGGAGCAGAGGATGAGTTACCAGTTTTTGTCACGCCCTCTACGCACATCCATAGCAGGTATTTTGGGTGTTCAGCTTCAGGATGACACTCCAAGGCAACCTCAACCTCAAGGAAGAAAGATCTGTGGGTATTGTCCAGCAAAGAAGAGGCGGACGACTAAATACTTCTGCCAGCGCTGCTCAAAGGCAATGTGCGGACAGCACCAAGGACAATTGTGTGTAGATTGCGCTAAGTGAACTGAATTCAATCAAATGTTACTTTTTTGTATTTTTTAAATGTATACTAATTATATTGTGAACAAATAAATTAGTTTCATACGTTCTTTATAATTATTTATTCACTTTTTCCTAAAGTAGTCTCACAGACTAAGCGATAGTAATAACGTTGCTTTTAGAAGCGTTAGTGTTCTAGGGTTAATATATTAACTCTCGGGTAGGCGCATGGGCTACAGGTGTAGCCCAGTGTTTTTGTTTCCGCTGCAACGTATTTCCTAGAACTTATGGAGGGGAGCTTACGTCAGTAGCTGCTCTTTGTCATCTGCCCTACTCATTTAGTTGGTGACTGGCAGTCAGATTGAGTTCGTGTTGTTATTGTTTACGATCATAGTTGTTTGGGCTACACCTGTAGCCCGCGCGACCTTTTGTGTTATGAGTGAACCGAAGCGTACCCGGTTATCGCGTGCGGGAATTTTGGATGAACTTACGCGTGATTGGTTATCAGATGAAGAAGATATAGTGGAAAATGATAGTGACGATGGGGAGAGTGATCATGTTGAGGAAGAAAATATTTTGTCCGATACAGAGTCGTTGGGAGACGCAGAAATCAATTTACATCAACCCGGTCAAGATGCAATGACAGATGATGAAAGTAACGACAATGAGCCTTTAGGGAACATATATTTTGCCAAAGACAAGTTAAAAAATCTAATGAAGTGGAAAAGGAATTTACCTAATCGTTCACAGGTACAAACACGAAGCAGAAATATTGTTCTAATCTCTTTTTTGACAACAATGTTATAGGCCTAATCGTAGCTTGCACAAATTATATATATATATATATATATATATATATATATATATATATATAAATTTTATACAGGACCGTTATCAGAGAGAGAGGGATGCAAGACTCACAGATGCAACTGAAATTCGTGCTTTCTTAGGAATTTTACTTCTGTCAGGCTCTTTAGGTGGTAGTCGTAAAAAAACTAAAAACATTTGGGACAACTCACGTGGAACTGGAGTAGAAATTTGTTATTTGGCCATGAGTGAAAAACGGTTTCGTTTTATAATGAGGTGCATCCGTTTTGACGATATCAGGGATCGTCATCACAGAAGAGAAATAGATCGTCTGGCACCTATCAGGGTTTGAACTTATGATTTACAGTTTTCAACGATTTTTTACTCCTATGAGTACTGTACAATTGACGAACAACTAGTGAAATTTCGTGGTCGTTGTCCATTTAGGATGTACATACCGAGAAAGCCTGCGAAGTACGGCTTGAAAGTATTTGCCCTTGTGTGTGCAAACACGATGTATTATTTGAACTTGGAAGTGTATGTTGGGTCTCAGCCCGATGGACCATATAAACTGCCTCAGTCAGCTGAAGAAGTAACAGTTCGTATGATTGAGCCTATAGCAGGTACTAACAGAAATTTAACGTCAGATAATTGGTTTACATCTGTATCACTGGCCGAAAGACTCTTGAATGAAAAACAACTTACAATGGTAGGCACAATCAGATGTAACAGGGTTGGAGTGCCCAGTGAAATGAGACCACACAAAGAACGAGCTGTCCATTCATCGCTCTTTGCCCATCATAAAGAGAAAACACTCGTATCTTACTGCAATAAACCTAAGAAGGCAGTAGTGCTTCTGTCCACGATGCATGAGGACCACAAGATTGACGAGAACTCAGGGGATTTACAAAAACCTGAAATAATTACCTTTTATGATCAGACAAAAATTGGAGTAGACGTATTAGACCAAATGTGTGCCAAATATGATGTAGCGAGGAATACAAAACGATGGCCCATGGTTATATTTTTTGATATATTAAATATTGCAACCATCAATGCGTCGAGGATTTACAATGCAAACAAAGCTGGAGAGCCACCATTATCAAGAAGTGATTTTATAACAAACATTGTTTGGGATCTCATTATTCCAAAAGTAAGAGAAAGGGTCAATGTACCTATGCTACCTGTCGAACTGAAGAGGCGAGCAAGGAAACTTCTCGGAATGGATGAACCCCGGCCAGAACCTCAACCTATAGACAATAAAGTTGGGCGCTGTTACAGGTGCGGGAGGGGGAGGGACAGATCAACACGGAAGTGCTGCAGCCAATGTGGACACAAGATTTGCCCTGACCACACACTGCTAGTATGTGACACTTGTATGGAAACTACACACCAGTAAAATATTAGAAAGAACAATAGTGCCACCATTTATTGTAAGTGCATAAAACAACACATTTTAGCTAATATGTTTGTTTTTTTGCAAACATACTTTTTTATATATTAAAACGTATTTCTCATGTTTTTTTAATTTCATTGACTTTCTAATAAATCATATTTGAAAACAAATTGATTTAATGGTATCATTATCATGAAATTATTTTTATTTTTAGGCAGCTAAAGTTAGGAGTATTTTTTCGCAACAAATTTGCAAAATCAGTATAGATTTTTATAACCTATAAAAAATTAAAATCTTAAATTTATGTTTTTACAGATATGTTCTGAAATAACATTGGAAGTGGTTGCAAAACTAATATATTGAGAAAATATGTTTTTAAAATGATTATTTTACAAACAAATGTATTGGGCTACATTAGTAGCCCATGCGCCTAAATGTGTTACTTTTATCCACGCGCCTACCGCAGGGTTAAGATATACTTATATTGTAATAATACATGTTTACCTTTTTGGTATAAGAATTTTTTTATACATGCATATGCATGAAATGAGAAATTCCACAATAACGCGTCTTTTTATTGTTATTGAAGTTTTAGGTTTTATTGTTACATAATATGATATATTTATATATCATTTTGAAGGCAATAAAATTATGAACATAAAACATATATTATTACCATGGAAACAAAACATTTCTTGTAGTGTACATTGGACAGAACTTAATTTTTTTAACCCGGGATCGGTCGCACTATTAGAACCGTTCTAACAAAAATTTTCGCTTAAAAAGAAATTTTTTTGTTTTATTTATTATAAATTTCATATTTTTAATATGCCTCGAGGAACTCTTTCTGGATGTATTTCAGGTGGTTTCATGATGACTCATAGTCTAGCAGTGGTGGGGGGGGACTGTTTTTATAGCACCCCGCAGTACAGTTAGTGTCGTTCTAGACGCGCAACCGATCACGTGGCAGTGTGGTGTAGAGCCATTCTAACGGCGCGACCAATCGAGTAGTATAAATATGCTGGAGCGACACTCACTTTGCTATTTTCAGGTCTCTTCGGCTATCTTCGGCTCCCGGATCCAAGATGACGACCATGTTCGGGTACCTTCGGGTCACGTGACCTTAATCGATACTTTGATTTGATTTTGATTTGATTTTGATTGATTTTGACGGCGGCGGCCACCTGCCGGATCCAAGCGTTATTGATTGTTTCGGAGAGTGGGGAAGCCACCTGCCGGACCCAAGCGTTATTGATTGTTTCGGAGAATACCCTCGGGGGTTTCCGGAGATTGTCGGGAACCTTCGTACGCTCTTCACCTGTCGGCTACTGGTCTGACGCGCACCCAAATGCTACGCTCTGATTGGTTACCTCCCTCACACGTAAACTTTCTCACTTCTGCTCTTGCGCTCGCGCCAATCAGGCGTACCTTCACTTTGCTCCCACTCGATATCAGTAATACTTTAACTCTTTATTATATTTTGGACACCGTTCTCTGTACGGTATTTCGAAAGTGATATACCAATCGCTATTCAATCGATATCCAATCGCTACGTCCCGATTGGCTACCACCCCTATTTAACCGACCAACACAATAAATCTTTCTCACTTCTGCTCTTGCGCTCGCGCCGATCAGACGTACCTTCACTTTGCTCCCACTCGATATCAGTAATACTTTAACTCTTTATTATATTTTGGACACCGTTCTCTGTACGGTATTTCGAAAGTGATATACCAAGAGTAAGTCCCGTATACAGTATAATTAGTCCTTACGTTTGATTGACTAAAGTTTGAAAACCCTTGCTTTTGAGCTTTTAATTCGATTTGAATTACTATTAATATCATTTAATTTTGTTTCAATATTATCAAAGATGGAATCCTACGCCATAAACCGCAATATTGTGACCATTTCCCGTCGGTTCGACACCACAGGAACTGACCTCCTTACCGTTCTGACTGTACATAAAAATAAAATTATTTCCGAAATAAATAACCACCTAAACAGGCTCGGGGGAGTTAAATGGTACCTTGCGGTACAAATTAAATTTTCCAAAATTGTTAACAACGAAGAAATTACAACAACACCATTCTTTCACGGCAAAACCCGTCCTTTGCTACCTTCCGATTCTCTAGATGTACAATACTCTGAAGCTACAGACAAAATTTTAGAAAGCGTGGCTAAGTGGGTAAGTCAAGGTAGTGGGTGGGTAATAGAAAATGTTTTACGACTCGATTTGTTTATTGTAAAATTTCAACCTCTCTACGCCTCTTCTTTCATACCCACCCCGAAAAAAATCTCAAACTCTATGCATGGAATTATAAATGTTAAAAATGACGACAATAAATGTTTCCTATACTCTGTACTTGCCCAATTGTTCCCTGACCGAAATAGACGAGTAAGTTATTATAAATCCTTGGAACATAATATAAACATGTCCGGGATTAGCTATCCTGTCAAAATTACCGATTTAGATAAATTTGAAAAATTGAACCCTGCTTTATCTGTAAATGTCTTTGGTTTTGAAAAAGATGAAATTTACCCACTAAGAATAACAAAAGAAAAATTTAGAGTTCATCACATCAACTTGTTACTGTTGACTACTGACACAACCACTCACTACTGCCTAATTACCAACTTATCCCGACTTTTAGCTCACTTGACTAAACATAATAAAGCATATTACTACTGTGACTACTGCCTACACAGATTTTCTAGCCAAGACTTACTTACTAACCACTTACCTTTGTGTTCACCTCACGGAGCACAAAAAACCAGACTACCGACTGATGACGAAAAATACATGTCCTTTAAAAACTACACACTAACCCATAAAGTACCATTCACTATTTACTGTGACTTCGAGTCCTTCGTTGTTCCAATTGACACAGCACTGAATGACCCTACTACTTCACATACTACAAACACTGCCCATCACGTCCCCTCTGGCTTTTGTTATGTAATAATTGACAGTAATGGCAAACCAATAAAACAACCTAAAGTCTATAGTGGCCCCGATGTTGTTGATACTTTTCTAAAGTCTTTGATTGAGGAGTCTGAGGAACTCTTACCCATTATTAAAAAGAACATTCCGATTAATATGTCTCCACAAGACAAAATTGTTTTAAAAAATGCTACCACCTGCCACCTTTGTAAAAAACCTTTAGACGGTGACAAAGTGGCCAACCATGACCACTTAACGGGTGAGTTCTTGGGACCCGCCCACAATTCTTGCAATCTAAATTATAAAGTTCCCGATCATATCCCAGTCTTTTTCCATAACCTCAGAGGTTATGACTGCCACCACTTGATCCAAGGGTTAGGTAAATTCAAAAAAGAAAAACTGTCATGTATCGCTATTACTAGCGAACGGTACATTTCAGTCACCCTTGAATCTTTACGATTTTTGGACTCACTCCAATTCCTTAACGCCTCTTTGGACACACTCGTGTCCAACTTAGTTTTTGACGGGGCATCAAAATTCCAAATTTTAGGGCAGTGTATGACCAATACTGAACTACTTCTCCGCAAAGGTGTCTTTCCCTACTCTTACATGACAGACGAATCTAAATTCAACGATACTGAACTTCCTCCCAAGGAGGCGTTCTACAATGACCTTACACAAACACCAATCACCGATGAAGACTACATACACGCACAAACTGTATGGACCGCCTTTGGTATGACAACCTTGAAACAGTACCATGACTTGTACTTATTGACTGACGTACTATTACTTGCCGACGTCTTTGAAAACTTTAGGACGACTAGTATGACTTACTACGGTATTGATCCGTGTAACGTCTACTCTGCCCCCGGACTGGCATGGAATTCCATGCTAAAAATGACAGACGTAAAACTCGAACTACTTACAGACATTGACCACCACCTCTTCGTTGAGTCTGGGATCCGGGGCGGTGTCTCCATGATACCCAATCGGCACGCCCAGGCTAACAACCCCTACCTACCCAACTTTGACAACACAAAACCGACTAATTACTTACTTTACCTAGACTGTAACAACTTGTACGGAACCAGTATGTCTGATAGACTCCCAGAGTCTGACTTTAAATGGATTGACCCACAAGAAATTGACTTTACAAAAGTACCCGACGACTCTGACATCGGTTACATTTTAGAAGTTGACTTACACTACCCAGACCATTTACACGACTTACATTCTGACTTTCCACTGGCCCCCGAACGAAAAGTAGTGACAGACGATATGCTTTCCCCATACTGTAAGGACCTACTTGACGAACTCAACTATAAACCCACCAAGACCGAAAAACTACTAACTACTCTATGTGACAAAACAAAATACGTTGTACACTACAGGACTCTAAAACTATACTTACAACTGGGACTTGTACTGACCAAAACCCACAGAGTTCTTAGTTTTAAACAGTCCGCCTGGTTAGCCCCATTTATTAACTTCAATACAGAAAAAAGAAAAGAAGCTAAAAATAATTTCGAAAAAGATTTTTTTAAATTAATGAACAACGCTACGTACGGGAAATCATTGGAAAATGTTAGGTCGTGCATTGATTTTAAACTAGTAAATAACGAAAAACAATTGGTTAAATGGACAGCTAGTCCCAGACTTAAAACATTTTTCGCATACAATAAAGATATCGCGGGATTGGCTTTGAAAAAACAAACGATCTTTTTAAACAGACCCATTTATGTTGGATTTACAGTATTGGAAATTTCAAAATTAATAATGTACAACTTTCACTACAACTGGGCAATTGCAAAGTATGGGAAAAACATAAAACTTTGTATGACTGACACAGACTCACTATTCTACAACATATACACTCCCGACGTTTACACAGATATGAAAAACGAATTATACCTTTTTGACACGTCCGACTATCCACCTAGCCACCAATGTTATAGTGTAGAAAACAAAAAAGTGTTAGGAAAATTTAAAGACGAACTAAATTCAAAACCTGCTAAAGAAATAATTGGCTTGAGAGCGAAATGCTACTCTGTTTTAAATTATGATCTAGAGGAAAAGAAGGTAGCCAAAGGCGTCCCCCGAGTCGCAATAAAAAAACAATTAAAACATGAAATGTACAAAGATTGTCTTTTAAATCATTCGTTGAAAACTACATCCACTTTAAACATCCGTAGTGAAAAACATAAAATTTACACACAAAATATTTCAAAATTATCACTTTCCCCTTTTGACGATAAAAGATACATCTTGAATAATGGAATTGATACTCTAGCATACGGACACCATTTAATTAGTAAAAAACGAGCTTTAGAACACAATCATGATTTCATTAATAAAAAACTAAAACTCACCCATAACTCAAACATAAATTTTGAAACAGAAAAACAATAATCTATACACTTCAAACATAAAAATTAATAAAAGAACAACTAAAATTGCATACTGTCAGAACGTCTTTCCAGAACCGTTAACCTCTGACTGACCACCACTCCCTCCCCCCACCACATCCATCCTTATCGCACTAATGGCGTCGATCCCACTACATCGGAACTTTGTTAAACCTTTCTAAAATATTTACCACAGTATCATATTGAAAATGTAATATTGGACAGTTTCTTTGTATATATGAAGATTTGTACATAACTTATCCGTAAATTTGTAATATTTGTAAATAACCAGACCCTTTAGCAGTTTCAATGTACATGCAAAGTCTACGAATAATACTTTTAACAGTACCACACTGTTACAGGTTACTAACATGTCCGTAGAAACCCAATTTACGACATTGGATGGGCTCAACCCGTCCGTAGTACAATGTAAAAACCTCGTACTGGACGAACCTTCTTCTTAATTACGGTAACTCCTATGCCAGGTAAGTAATGTTAAGTTAGTTTTAAGTAAACTCTTTTACCGTCAACCTTTAAAAAACAATCTGTAAAATAAATTCTGTTATAATATGAACACTTTTGTGAGTTTACATAACTACAAATATTAACGGATATCTCCAGCTCTGTGTGAATTTCTATAGAATACCGTACCATCGAGGTGAGGGCGGCCCAAATTCAATAAAAAAGCCCGACTGTTCTCTAAGGCAGCCGTAAAACGCATAAGTCCTGAGGCAGTCCTGCAGCTTAGGGCTGGGCTAATCCCCGTAAGACCTTGAGTCGCAGTCCGGGCCCTCGTACGGTACGTGTATCTGGATGTGTGTAACACTCTATGGCTGGCTTCAACTCTGTAAGTCCAGGGTGTGAGTAAGGGATATTTTTAGTAACAAGAAAAATAAAATAAATAAATAAAAGCCCTTTGTAAGTTTGTGCGTCACATTGAAAGGCTTCTCCAAGTAAAGTGGCGGCTAGACTTATAGTGGATCAAAAAAAAAAAAAAAAAAAAAAAAGTATAAAAAAAAAGAAACACAAAAATAATACTGGGAGGTAGCAATTTTGTTATGGAGTGGCTATCACCGTAGCTTGCGATGGTTGAGGCAAGTTACATTAAAGTAAGTGGGATTATGCCTACTGGGGACACCCACTATAATAAAAAACGCGCCAATGCACAAAGTGCAATGACCCTATACCCCTTGGGTGGTGTGGAAACTTGGGTCAAGACTTGTCTGGACAGGCATTGACTTGATAGTCATGGTCTTGTCTGGGAATGCAAGGACAAGTGTTAAGACTCGTGCATAGACCTTCAGGGAAGGAGGCACAATACTCTCTCAAGGTCAATTGAGAGTATAAAAGGACTCGTATTTTCACTTTTTTCTTATCAGTCTATCATGGCGGGTTGGGCTAAACCGGGTTAAATCAACGTGGGTTAATAAAACCCGAGTTAGCCCAACCCAGGCTATAAATAGAATTGTTTTCTAAATTCTTTATTATCAAACATGAATTCGAATGAACAAGATCTTGTATCAGCTTTGGCTTCGCCACGCGCGCCAGCCGGAAGAACATTTCCCACCATACCTGTGAACTTCTTTTGTTGCATATTGCGATGCAGAAAGACTTGGAAAACAGAAAAACAGGAAAACAGAAAAACAGGAAAACAGAAAAACAGAAAAACAGAAAAACAGAAAAACAGAAAAACAGAAAAACAGAAAAACAGAAAAACAGAAAAACAGAAAAACAGAAAAACAGAAAAACAGGAAAACAGAAAAACGGCCGTTTTTCTGTTTTCCTGTTTTTCTGTTTTTCTGTTTTTCTGTTTTTCTGTTTTTCTGTTTTTCTGTCCAAAGGAAAGTTGTTGTGTCCTGCTCCCTCCGATGTTGTCACCGCACTGACGCCCGGCCCAGCCGCACTCGACCTCCTGTGGGTTCAGGAAGGCCGGTTACGGCTGCACCGCGCGCCAGCGCAGGCCACATGGGAGAGTGAAAAAGCAGGGCACCAGGAGTGTCACCAGAAGGGTGGTCACCCCTGTTTAAATTAATTTATTTAAAATTTCTGATACAAAACGGAGGGCCCGGCACGACCCTAAACAGAAAAGAACAAGATTGAAAAAGGAAATAACATGATTATATTAAATAAGTATTATCACTAAGTGGAGTAAGTAGATGAGTGTGGTGAGGCAGTTCGTGAAGAGTGTGTAGAATCCTACGGGAGACAGCATCCGCCGGGTTGTCCCTTGAAGGTATAAACTTCGTGGAGTAGGTATTGCCTCGTCTACGCTGTAACATGGAGAGGAAAAGTTTTCTAAGGGTATGTTTCCTAAAGGTGGTTCCTTTGCCTGTCATCAGAGAGTGGAGAACAGCTGCGTTATCCGTCCATAGTACGATGTGGTGACAGAGTGACTGAAGGGGACGGTACACAACAACAACAACGCTCCGCATCTGCTAATGCCTAAGCCTACGACTCGGCTACAAAGGGCCTTACAAAGACCGGCTCCCTCCTCCTCAAGTGATTCGGAAGAAGAAATCCAACCTGCACCTATCTCACAACAGGAATTTGCGGAAGAACAGCTTCAATCCCCGGAACAACCTTCCAGTCCGCCTAGAAGACAACCTTTGACGCCGGCTCCAGTGCTGTCTCCTGGACCGCTTCTCCAGTGCCCGAACACACCTTTAAAGTCAGGCAACGCACACCCTCGACCTAGACGCCGCCCATTCGCTATGGTAAACACACCAGGATCGTCACCAACAAGGGCTGGACCTTCTAGACGTTGCTCACCGGCACCCAGACATGACTCTGAAAGGGGCTCCAGACACACGTCCCCGACCAGACAACAAGAGGATTTGACACAGGCTATCTCCCTCATGGCCCAAGTGCTACAACGGGTTGCACCAGTTGCCCCAAATGTACAAGAACCAACAACCCCACCAACTGCAAATCCAGAGTTTAACTACGCGCTGCTTTATCAGACCCCAGCTACAGCGTTCCCACCGGCCACAGAGGGACAAGTACAACAAATTGCTGCTGCCTTGCTAGCCAGACTCCCCTTACTCCAGGGACGGGATCATCATGAAGTCGCCTTCGTTTTGACAATGCTGTCCGACTACCCACAACTGCCAGCAAAGCTGGCTGCAGCGGTATACCAACGTGCCAACCTCCTCTTCTTAGCCACGCACTATGGTTGGCAGACGGCCATCTCCGCCAGCCTGGCAGCAACCCCAGCCGTCGGCATCCTACCACCTGGATTCCAACTACCAACAGCGCCTCGACGACCACAGACTCGTCGCCAAAACTATTATGGATACGCTGAACCAGAGCCGCCGCCCAGACCAGCACCAGCACGAGGCCAGGGGCGCTCTAGACCACCTAGAGGACGTCGACCATAACTTAAGTATTCAACACAACCCTATATATTTAATCATATGTCATAACCTTTCTGTTTATTTATTTTATATACCCTAACTTATATATGTACTTCGCTATGTTTTACTCTTTAACTTTCCCACATGTAAGGAATTTGTCTTGTTTATATATGTTCCACAAAGTTTTTGCCTTGTATACTTAAAGCTAAGTTTGTTATTGTTACATCTTTGGGCCGTAAATACCTGCCTCTGAAATTGTATTCTGAATTTAAATAAAGTAATCATGTCGCCACCCCCTTCAGGGGGGCGTCATGGTGGCCGTTCTTTTGCCACTTCGGTCGCTCTCGCGCGCTGGCGCGGGTGCACCTCTACGCTTTTCCTTCTCTCGAGGGACCTGCGTGGAGGTGGGCTGCAGGGCCAGTCGTGACAGAGTGACTGAAGGGGACGGTACACAACATGGGTGTACGTGTATGGGTGTATGTTGTTGTGTCCTGCTCCCTCCGATGTTGTCACCGCACTGACGCCCGGCCCAGCCGCACTCGACCTCCTGTGGGTTCAGGAAGGCCGGTTACGGCTGCACCGCGCGCCAGCGCAGGCCACATGGGAGAGTGAAAAAGCAGGGCACCAGGAGTGTCACCAGAAGGGTGGTCACCCCTGTTTAAATTAATTTATTTAAAATTTCTGATACAAAACGGAGGGCCCGGCACGACCCTAAACAGAAAAGAACAAGATTGAAAAAGGAAATAACATGATTATATTAAATAAGTATTATCACTAAGTGGAGTAAGTAGATGAGTGTGGTGAGGCAGTTCGTGAAGAGTGTGTAGAATCCTACGGGAGACAGCATCCGCCGGGTTGTCCCTTGAAGGTATAAACTTCGTGGAGTAGGTATTGCCTCGTCTACGCTGTAACATGGAGAGGAAAAGTTTTCTAAGGGTATGTTTCCTAAAGGTGGTTCCTTTGCCTGTCATCAGAGAGTGGAGAACAGCTGCGTTATCCGTCCATAGTACGATGTGTGTATCTGTAACTTGTTGGCAGGCCCAGATGAGGCCGTGTAGGGCCGCAGCCATTTCTGCAGTGGAGATTTCTTCCCGTCTTGTAAAAGCTCGGGCCATGGACAAATTTAGGGACGGAATATAACAAGCGATACTATGAGGTGTTGCATCAGTGTAAAGGTCTATTGTAAGCATGGGAGGGCATAAGGCATGGGGGCGTAGGATATCGAAATCCTTTAGGAGGGCCTTAAGCCAAGTCGAACGGCCCTTTAAGGCGTCATTGGCGATGAACAGGGGGTATTGAAGATTATAAAATACCCAATTTAGGAAGCCGGCGATCCTTTCGCAATCCTTTTGGGAAGCTCTGTGTAGGAGGTTGGCAAATTGAACTATCTTGTCATAGATTGGAAGGGTCAATTTAATGGTGTGAGAATGGGTATCAATTTGAAACCCAAGGTATAGAACTGTATGAGTGGGGGTTAGTGTCGATTTTCTTTTCTGGATGGTGATGCCCAAGTCCTGTATCGTTGTGATGGCCGCGTGAAGGTCAGGTTCAGCTCCGGTGATTAACCAGTCGTCCAAATAGGCAATTGAAAAGGTATTATGTATAGAATCTATATATTGAAGGACATCCTTGGCAAATCTTTGAAAAATCGATGGAGCGAGGGCGTGGCCCATTGGAAGTCGGTTGAGGTGGAATCGGTCTTTTTTATAATAAATACCCATGAAGATCTTGGTTTGGTCAGAAATGCCTATTTGGTAAAATCCACTTTTAAGGTCCACTTTGATGACAGGAGAGTGAGGGGGAATTTTTCGTAAGGCCTTGGCCACAGTCAAAAGGCTGAAGTGGGGTATAATAATGTAGTCAGTCCAAAGGGACAGGTCATAAATGGCACGTACTGAGCTGTCGGGTTTTGGAATTAAAAACAACGGAAAAGAGCATTTGATGTTATTATCCAGTGTGAGGAAGTTGCAATCCAGCCATTGACGGATAAGGTTGGACATGAGTGGTGACGGGGAGGTCCTCCTAAAGACATAAGGGGCGTTTAATGGTTTTGGAAGGGACGCTCCATGGGTTGTAATGTTAAGGAGCCAGTCTCGGTCAGGAATAGGGAGATCCAATGGCGGAACTAACGGGACATATGGGTCCGGCACATAGGAATCTTTGGATATTCTGGGCCTGTCAACTTTCAAAATATTCTCAGCCACTAACCTGAGCTGGAGTCTGGGTACAGAGGGCCAATCGAAGTCTGGTTCCTGGGGGTCAGCTTCGTCTTGTAGAGAGTCATTAGACACTGCACTAGACACTGCACTCGTGACATCACTAAGGGAGTCCTGGTCTGCGTCGTCGTCGTGTAGTGATTCTGGTGAAAGTATCGGCTGATCGTCTTCCCAGTTGTCATGTCCCCATGGAGCCGTATGCAGACGTAAATCCTCAAAAAGTTGTTGAAGGAGATCATCAGGGTTCGGGATGGCGTTGTCATCCTCGTCGTCGGTGGAGGCCGGGTTGAAGGTTGCCCAAAAATTTGTGAGGGAGGTTTGGACTGCATGATGGAGCGTAGCGTAGACTGCATCGTTGGGATTCAGGAGTGAATCCTTACCCACCGCCGGGGTGCCGGCAGGAGACGAGGTGGGGAGTGTCGGTGATGTTGTTGTAGAGCTGTTGCCTGTTAACTTGTTCCAAGTGTTGTAGTAGGCTAGAATGTCGATTGCGCCCAAGTGTCGTCTTCTGTGTTTGTATCCCATTGTAGGCGAGTGTGTTGTTGTGTCCTGCTCCCTCCGATGTTGTCACCGCACATGTTGTTGCAAAGGAACCACCAGTAACACTATACGTGTATGGGCGGGCGGGTGGGGTTAAATGGATACTTGGATGTTTTATTTTGAAAATACGTATTGTACATTACTGAATAAAATAAACTGTTTATTAATTTAATACCACGATACGTGTATGTGTGGGTTGGTGAATCATTGCCACTGTACGTGTAGGGGTGGGTGGGTGGGTGGGTCATTGGCACTGTACGTGTAGGGGTGGGCGAGTGGGTCATCACCACTGTACGTGTATGGGTGGACGGGTGGGTCAATACCACCGTATGTGTATGGGTGGGTCATTACCACTATACGTGTATGGGTGGGCGGTGGTCAATACCACTGTATGTGTATGGGTGGGCGGGTGGGTCAATACCACTGTATGTGTATGGGTGGGCGGTGGGTCAATACCACTGTATGTGTATGGGTGGGCAGGTGGTATATGGGTGCATACCCTCGAGGTCCCTCGAGAGAAGGAAAAGCGTAGAGGTGCACCCGCGCCAGCGCGCGAGAGCGACCCGAAGTGGCAAAAGAACGGCCACCATGACGCCCCCCTGAAGGGGGTGGCGACATGATTACTTTATTTAAATTCAGAATACAATTTCAGAGGCAGGTATTTACGGCCCAAAGATGTAACAATAACAAACTTAGCTTTAAGTATACAAGGCAAAAACTTTGTGGAACATATATAAACAAGACAAATTCCTTACATGTGGGAAAGTTAAAGAGTAAAACATAGCGAAGTACATATATAAGTTAGGGTATATAAAATAAATAAACAGAAAGGTTATGACATATGATTAAATATATAGGGTTGTGTTGAATACTTAAGTTATGGTCGACGTCCTCTAGGTGGTCTAGAGCGCCCCTGGCCTCGTGCTGGTGCTGGTCTGGGCGGCGGCTCTGGTTCAGCGTATCCATAATAGTTTTGGCGACGAGTCTGTGGTCGTCGAGGCGCTGTTGGTAGTTGGAATCCAGGTGGTAGGATGCCGACGGCTGGGGTTGCTGCCAGGCTGGCGGAGATGGCCGTCTGCCAACCATAGTGCGTGGCTAAGAAGAGGAGGTTGGCACGTTGGTATACCGCTGCAGCCAGCTTTGCTGGCAGTTGTGGGTAGTCGGACAGCATTGTCAAAACGAAGGCGACTTCATGATGATCCCGTCCCTGGAGTAAGGGGAGTCTGGCTAGCAAGGCAGCAGCAATTTGTTGTACTTGTCCCTCTGTGGCCGGTGGGAACGCTGTAGCTGGGGTCTGATAAAGCAGCGCGTAGTTAAACTCTGGATTTGCAGTTGGTGGGGTTGTTGGTTCTTGTACATTTGGGGCAACTGGTGCAACCCGTTGTAGCACTTGGGCCATGAGGGAGATAGCCTGTGTCAAATCCTCTTGTTGTCTGGTCGGGGACGTGTGTCTGGAGCCCCTTTCAGAGTCATGTCTGGGTGCCGGTGAGCAACGTCTAGAAGGTCCAGCCCTTGTTGGTGACGATCCTGGTGTGTTTACCATAGCGAATGGGCGGCGTCTAGGTCGAGGGTGTGCGTTGCCCTGACTTTAAAGGTGTGTTCGGGCACTGGAGAAGCGGTCCAGGAGACAGCACTGGAGCCGGCGTCAAAGGTTGTCTTCTAGGCGGACTGGAAGGTTGTTCCGGGGATTGAAGCTGTTCTTCCGCAAATTCCTGTTGTGAGATAGGTGCAGGTTGGATTTCTTCTTCCGAATCACTTGAGGAGGAGGGAGCCGGTCTTTGTAAGGCCCTTTGTAGCCGAGTCGTAGGCTTAGGCATTAGCAGATGCGGAGCGTTGTTGTTGTTGTGTACCGTCCCCTTCAGTCACTCTGTCACGACTGGCCCTGCAGCCCACCTCCACGCAGGTCCCTCGAGAGAAGGAAAAGCGTAGAGGTGCACCCGCCAGCGCGCGAGAGCGACCGAAGTGGCAAAAGAACGGCCACCATGACGCCCCCCTGAAGGGGGGTGGCGACATGATTACTTTATTTAAATTCAGAATACAATTTCAGAGGCAGGTATTTACGGCCCAAAGATGTAACAATAACAAACTTAGCTTTAAGTATACAAGGCAAAAACTTTGTGGAACATATATAAACAAGACAAATTCCTTACATGTGGGAAAGTTAAAGAGTAAAACATAGCGAAGTACATATATAAGTTAGGGTATATAAAATAAATAAACAGAAAGGTTATGACATATGATTAAATATATAGGGTTGTGTTGAATACTTAAGTTATGGTCGACGTCCTCTAGGTGGTCTAGAGCGCCCCTGGCCTCGTGCTGGTGCTGGTCTGGGCGGCGGCTCTGGTTCAGCGTATCCATAATAGTTTTGGCGACGAGTCTGTGGTCGTCGAGGCGCTGTTGGTAGTTGGAATCCAGGTGGTAGGATGCCGACGGCTGGGGTTGCTGCCAGGCTGGCGGAGATGGCCGTCTGCCAACCATAGTGCGTGGCTAAGAAGAGGAGGTTGGCACGTTGGTATACCGCTGCAGCCAGCTTTGCTGGCAGTTGTGGGTAGTCGGACAGCATTGTCAAAACGAAGGCGACTTCATGATGATCCCGTCCCTGGAGTAAGGGGAGTCTGGCTAGCAAGGCAGCAGCAATTTGTTGTACTTGTCCCTCTGTGGCCGGTGGGAACGCTGTAGCTGGGGTCTGATAAAGCAGCGCGTAGTTAAACTCTGGATTTGCAGTTGGTGGGGTTGTTGGTTCTTGTACATTTGGGGCAACTGGTGCAACCCGTTGTAGCACTTGGGCCATGAGGGAGATAGCCTGTGTCAAATCCTCTTGTTGTCTGGTCGGGGACGTGTGTCTGGAGCCCCTTTCAGAGTCATGTCTGGGTGCCGGTGAGCAACGTCTAGAAGGTCCAGCCCTTGTTGGTGACGATCCTGGTGTGTTTACCATAGCGAATGGGCGGCGTCTAGGTCGAGGGTGTGCGTTGCCTGACTTTAAAGGTGTGTTCGGGCACTGGAGAAGCGGTCCAGGAGACAGCACTGGAGCCGGCGTCAAAGGTTGTCTTCTAGGCGGACTGGAAGGTTGTTCCGGGGATTGAAGCTGTTCTTCCGCAAATTCCTGTTGTGAGATAGGTGCAGGTTGGATTTCTTCTTCCGAATCACTTGAGGAGGAGGGAGCCGGTCTTTGTAAGGCCCTTTGTAGCCGAGTCGTAGGCTTAGGCATTAGCAGATGCGGAGCGTTGTTGTTGTTGTGTACCGTCCCCTTCAGTCACTCTGTCACGACTCTGACTGAAGTGTGACATGCTTTTAGAAAAAGCAGGGCACCAGGAGTGTCACCAGAAGGGTGGTCACCCCTGTTTAAATTAATTTATTTAAAATTTCTGATACAAAACGGAGGGCCCGGCACGACCCTAAACAGAAAAGAACAAGATTGAAAAAGGAAATAACATGATTATATTAAATAAGTATTATCACTAAGTGGAGTAAGTAGATGAGTGTGGTGAGGCAGTTCGTGAAGAGTGTGTAGAATCCTACGGGAGACAGCATCCGCCGGGTTGTCCCTTGAAGGTATAAACTTCGTGGAGTAGGTATTGCCTCGTCTACGCTGTAACATGGAGAGGAAAAGTTTTCTAAGGGTATGTTTCCTAAAGGTGGTTCCTTTGCCTGTCATCAGAGAGTGGAGAACAGCTGCGTTATCCGTCCATAGTACGATGTGTGTATCTGTAACTTGTTGGCAGGCCCAGATGAGGCCGTGTAGGGCCGCAGCCATTTCTGCAGTGGAGATTTCTTCCCGTCTTGTAAAAGCTCGGGCCATGGACAAATTTAGGGACGGAATATAACAAGCGATACTATGAGGTGTTGCATCAGTGTAAAGGTCTATTGTAAGCATGGGAGGGCATAAGGCATGGGGGCGTAGGATATCGAAATCCTTTAGGAGGGCCTTAAGCCAAGTCGAACGGCCCTTTAAGGCGTCATTGGCGATGAACAGGGGGTATTGAAGATTATAAAATACCCAATTTAGGAAGCCGGCGATCCTTTCGCAATCCTTTTGGGAAGCTCTGTGTAGGAGGTTGGCAAATTGAACTATCTTGTCATAGATTGGAAGGGTCAATTTAATGGTGTGAGAATGGGTATCAATTTGAAACCCAAGGTATAGAACTGTATGAGTGGGGGTTAGTGTCGATTTTCTTTTCTGGATGGTGATGCCCAAGTCCTGTATCGTTGTGATGGCCGCGTGAAGGTCAGGTTCAGCTCCGGTGATTAACCAGTCGTCCAAATAGGCAATTGAAAAGGTATTATGTATAGAATCTATATATTGAAGGACATCCTTGGCAAATCTTTGAAAAATCGATGGAGCGAGGGCGTGGCCCATTGGAAGTCGGTTGAGGTGGAATCGGTCTTTTTTATAATAAATACCCATGAAGATCTTGGTTTGGTCAGAAATGCCTATTTGGTAAAATCCACTTTTAAGGTCCACTTTGATGACAGGAGAGTGAGGGGGAATTTTTCGTAAGGCCTTGGCCACAGTCAAAAGGCTGAAGTGGGGTATAATAATGTAGTCAGTCCAAAGGGACAGGTCATAAATGGCACGTACTGAGCTGTCGGGTTTTGGAATTAAAAACAACGGAAAAGAGCATTTGATGTTATTATCCAGTGTGAGGAAGTTGCAATCCAGCCATTGACGGATAAGGTTGGACATGAGTGGTGACGGGGAGGTCCTCCTAAAGACATAAGGGGCGTTTAATGGTTTTGGAAGGGACGCTCCATGGGTTGTAATGTTAAGGAGCCAGTCTCGGTCAGGAATAGGGAGATCCAATGGCGGAACTAACGGGACATATGGGTCCGGCACATAGGAATCTTTGGATATTCTGGGCCTGTCAACTTTCAAAATATTCTCAGCCACTAACCTGAGCTGGAGTCTGGGTACAGAGGGCCAATCGAAGTCTGGTTCCTGGGGGTCAGCTTCGTCTTGTAGAGAGTCATCAGACACTGCACTAGACACTGCACTCGTGACATCACTAAGGGAGTCCTGGTCTGCGTCGTCGTCGTGTAGTGATTCTGGTGAAAGTATCGGCTGATCGTCTTCCCAGTTGTCATGTCCCCATGGAGCCGTATGCAGACGTAAATCCTCAAAAAGTTGTTGAAGGAGATCATCAGGGTTCGGGATGGCGTTGTCATCCTCGTCGTCGGTGGAGGCCGGGTTGAAGGTTGCCCAAAAATTTGTGAGGGAGGTTTGGACTGCATGATGGAGCGTAGCGTAGACTGCATCGTTGGGATTCAGGAGTGAATCCTTACCCACCGCCGGGGTGCCGGCAGGAGACGAGGTGGGGAGTGTCGGTGATGTTGTTGTAGAGCTGTTGCCTGTTAACTTGTTCCAAGTGTTGTAGTAGGCTAGAATGTCGATTGCGCCCAAGTGTCGTCTTCTGTGTTTGTATCCCATTGTAGGCGAGTGTGTTGTTGTGTCCTGCTCCCTCCGATGTTGTCACCGCACATGTTGTTGCAAAGGAACCACCAGTAACACTATACGTGTATGGGCGGGCGGGTGGGTTAAATGGATACTTGGATGTTTTATTTTGAAAATACGTATTGTACATTACTGAATAAAATAAACTGTTTATTAATTTAATACCACGATACGTGTATGTGTGGGTTGGTGAATCATTGCCACTGTACGTGTAGGGGTGGGTGGGTGGGTGGGTCATTGGCACTGTACGTGTAGGGGTGGGCGAGTGGGTCATCACCACTGTACGTGTATGGGTGGACGGGTGGGTCAATACCACTGTATGTGTATGGGTGGGTCATTACCACTATACGTGTATGGGTGGGCGGTGGTCAATACCACTGTATGTGTATGGGTGGGCGGGTGGGTCAATACCACTGTATGTGTATGGGTGGGCGGTGGGTCAATACCACTGTATGTGTATGGGTGGGCAGGTGGTATATGGGTGCATACCCTCGAGGTCCCTCGAGAGAAGGAAAAGCGTAGAGGTGCACCCGCGCCAGCGCGCGAGAGCGACCGAAGTGGCAAAAGAACGGCCACCATGACGCCCCCCTGAAGGGGGTGGCGACATGATTACTTTATTTAAATTCAGAATACAATTTCAGAGGCAGGTATTTACGGCCCAAAGATGTAACAATAACAAACTTAGCTTTAAGTATACAAGGCAAAAACTTTGTGGAACATATATAAACAAGACAAATTCCTTACATGTGGGAAAGTTAAAGAGTAAAACATAGCGAAGTACATATATAAGTTAGGGTATATAAAATAAATAAACAGAAAGGTTATGACATATGATTAAATATATAGGGTTGTGTTGAATACTTAAGTTATGGTCGACGTCCTCTAGGTGGTCTAGAGCGCCCCTGGCCTCGTGCTGGTGCTGGTCTGGGCGGCGGCTCTGGTTCAGCGTATCCATAATAGTTTTGGCGACGAGTCTGTGGTCGTCGAGGCGCTGTTGGTAGTTGGAATCCAGGTGGTAGGATGCCGACGGCTGGGGTTGCTGCCAGGCTGGCGGAGATGGCCGTCTGCCAACCATAGTGCGTGGCTAAGAAGAGGAGGTTGGCACGTTGGTATACCGCTGCAGCCAGCTTTGCTGGCAGTTGTGGGTAGTCGGACAGCATTGTCAAAACGAAGGCGACTTCATGATGATCCCGTCCCTGGAGTAAGGGGAGTCTGGCTAGCAAGGCAGCAGCAATTTGTTGTACTTGTCCCTCTGTGGCCGGTGGGAACGCTGTAGCTGGGGTCTGATAAAGCAGCGCGTAGTTAAACTCTGGATTTGCAGTTGGTGGGGTTGTTGGTTCTTGTACATTTGGGGCAACTGGTGCAACCCGTTGTAGCACTTGGGCCATGAGGGAGATAGCCTGTGTCAAATCCTCTTGTTGTCTGGTCGGGGACGTGTGTCTGGAGCCCCTTTCAGAGTCATGTCTGGGTGCCGGTGAGCAACGTCTAGAAGGTCCAGCCCTTGTTGGTGACGATCCTGGTGTGTTTACCATAGCGAATGGGCGGCGTCTAGGTCGAGGGTGTGCGTTGCCTGACTTTAAAGGTGTGTTCGGGCACTGGAGAAGCGGTCCAGGAGACAGCACTGGAGCCGGCGTCAAAGGTTGTCTTCTAGGCGGACTGGAAGGTTGTTCCGGGGATTGAAGCTGTTCTTCCGCAAATTCCTGTTGTGAGATAGGTGCAGGTTGGATTTCTTCTTCCGAATCACTTGAGGAGGAGGGAGCCGGTCTTTGTAAGGCCCTTTGTAGCCGAGTCGTAGGCTTAGGCATTAGCAGATGCGGAGCGTTGTTGTTGTTGTGTACCGTCCCCTTCAGTCACTCTGTCACGACTGGCCCTGCAGCCCACCTCCACGCAGGTCCCTCGAGAGAAGGAAAAGCGTAGAGGTGCACCCGCGCCAGCGCGCGAGAGCGACCGAAGTGGCAAAAGAACGGCCACCATGACGCCCCCCTGAAGGGGGTGGCGACATGATTACTTTATTTAAATTCAGAATACAATTTCAGAGGCAGGTATTTACGGCCCAAAGATGTAACAATAACAAACTTAGCTTTAAGTATACAAGGCAAAAACTTTGTGGAACATATATAAACAAGACAAATTCCTTACATGTGGGAAAGTTAAAGAGTAAAACATAGCGAAGTACATATATAAGTTAGGGTATATAAAATAAATAAACAGAAAGGTTATGACATATGATTAAATATATAGGGTTGTGTTGAATACTTAAGTTATGGTCGACGTCCTCTAGGTGGTCTAGAGCGCCCCTGGCCTCGTGCTGGTGCTGGTCTGGGCGGCGGCTCTGGTTCAGCGTATCCATAATAGTTTTGGCGACGAGTCTGTGGTCGTCGAGGCGCTGTTGGTAGTTGGAATCCAGGTGGTAGGATGCCGACGGCTGGGGTTGCTGCCAGGCTGGCGGAGATGGCCGTCTGCCAACCATAGTGCGTGGCTAAGAAGAGGAGGTTGGCACGTTGGTATACCGCTGCAGCCAGCTTTGCTGGCAGTTGTGGGTAGTCGGACAGCATTGTCAAAACGAAGGCGACTTCATGATGATCCCGTCCCTGGAGTAAGGGGAGTCTGGCTAGCAAGGCAGCAGCAATTTGTTGTACTTGTCCCTCTGTGGCCGGTGGGAACGCTGTAGCTGGGGTCTGATAAAGCAGCGCGTAGTTAAACTCTGGATTTGCAGTTGGTGGGGTTGTTGGTTCTTGTACATTTGGGGCAACTGGTGCAACCCGTTGTAGCACTTGGGCCATGAGGGAGATAGCCTGTGTCAAATCCTCTTGTTGTCTGGTCGGGGACGTGTGTCTGGAGCCCCTTTCAGAGTCATGTCTGGGTGCCGGTGAGCAACGTCTAGAAGGTCCAGCCCTTGTTGGTGACGATCCTGGTGTGTTTACCATAGCGAATGGGCGGCGTCTAGGTCGAGGGTGTGCGTTGCCTGACTTTAAAGGTGTGTTCGGGCACTGGAGAAGCGGTCCAGGAGACAGCACTGGAGCCGGCGTCAAAGGTTGTCTTCTAGGCGGACTGGAAGGTTGTTCCGGGGATTGAAGCTGTTCTTCCGCAAATTCCTGTTGTGAGATAGGTGCAGGTTGGATTTCTTCTTCCGAATCACTTGAGGAGGAGGGAGCCGGTCTTTGTAAGGCCCTTTGTAGCCGAGTCGTAGGCTTAGGCATTAGCAGATGCGGAGCGTTGTTGTTGTTGTGTACCGTCCCCTTCAGTCACTCTGTCACGACTCTGACTGAAGTGTGACATGCTTTTAGAAAAAGCAGGGCACCAGGAGTGTCACCAGAAGGGTGGTCACCCCTGTTTAAATTAATTTATTTAAAATTTCTGATACAAAACGGAGGGCCCGGCACGACCCTAAACAGAAAAGAACAAGATTGAAAAAGGAAATAACATGATTATATTAAATAAGTATTATCACTAAGTGGAGTAAGTAGATGAGTGTGGTGAGGCAGTTCGTGAAGAGTGTGTAGAATCCTACGGGAGACAGCATCCGCCGGGTTGTCCCTTGAAGGTATAAACTTCGTGGAGTAGGTATTGCCTCGTCTACGCTGTAACATGGAGAGGAAAAGTTTTCTAAGGGTATGTTTCCTAAAGGTGGTTCCTTTGCCTGTCATCAGAGAGTGGAGAACAGCTGCGTTATCCGTCCATAGTACGATGTGTGTATCTGTAACTTGTTGGCAGGCCCAGATGAGGCCGTGTAGGGCCGCAGCCATTTCTGCAGTGGAGATTTCTTCCCGTCTTGTAAAAGCTCGGGCCATGGACAAATTTAGGGACGGAATATAACAAGCGATACTATGAGGTGTTGCATCAGTGTAAAGGTCTATTGTAAGCATGGGAGGGCATAAGGCATGGGGGCGTAGGATATCGAAATCCTTTAGGAGGGCCTTAAGCCAAGTCGAACGGCCCTTTAAGGCGTCATTGGCGATGAACAGGGGGTATTGAAGATTATAAAATACCCAATTTAGGAAGCCGGCGATCCTTTCGCAATCCTTTTGGGAAGCTCTGTGTAGGAGGTTGGCAAATTGAACTATCTTGTCATAGATTGGAAGGGTCAATTTAATGGTGTGAGAATGGGTATCAATTTGAAACCCAAGGTATAGAACTGTATGAGTGGGGGTTAGTGTCGATTTTCTTTTCTGGATGGTGATGCCCAAGTCCTGTATCGTTGTGATGGCCGCGTGAAGGTCAGGTTCAGCTCCGGTGATTAACCAGTCGTCCAAATAGGCAATTGAAAAGGTATTATGTATAGAATCTATATATTGAAGGACATCCTTGGCAAATCTTTGAAAAATCGATGGAGCGAGGGCGTGGCCCATTGGAAGTCGGTTGAGGTGGAATCGGTCTTTTTTATAATAAATACCCATGAAGATCTTGGTTTGGTCAGAAATGCCTATTTGGTAAAATCCACTTTTAAGGTCCACTTTGATGACAGGAGAGTGAGGGGGAATTTTTCGTAAGGCCTTGGCCACAGTCAAAAGGCTGAAGTGGGGTATAATAATGTAGTCAGTCCAAAGGGACAGGTCATAAATGGCACGTACTGAGCTGTCGGGTTTTGGAATTAAAAACAACGGAAAAGAGCATTTGATGTTATTATCCAGTGTGAGGAAGTTGCAATCCAGCCATTGACGGATAAGGTTGGACATGAGTGGTGACGGGGAGGTCCTCCTAAAGACATAAGGGGCGTTTAATGGTTTTGGAAGGGACGCTCCATGGGTTGTAATGTTAAGGAGCCAGTCTCGGTCAGGAATAGGGAGATCCAATGGCGGAACTAACGGGACATATGGGTCCGGCACATAGGAATCTTTGGATATTCTGGGCCTGTCAACTTTCAAAATATTCTCAGCCACTAACCTGAGCTGGAGTCTGGGTACAGAGGGCCAATCGAAGTCTGGTTCCTGGGGGTCAGCTTCGTCTTGTAGAGAGTCATCAGACACTGCACTAGACACTGCACTCGTGACATCACTAAGGGAGTCCTGGTCTGCGTCGTCGTCGTGTAGTGATTCTGGTGAAAGTATCGGCTGATCGTCTTCCCAGTTGTCATGTCCCCATGGAGCCGTATGCAGACGTAAATCCTCAAAAAGTTGTTGAAGGAGATCATCAGGGTTCGGGATGGCGTTGTCATCCTCGTCGTCGGTGGAGGCCGGGTTGAAGGTTGCCCAAAAATTTGTGAGGGAGGTTTGGACTGCATGATGGAGCGTAGCGTAGACTGCATCGTTGGGATTCAGGAGTGAATCCTTACCCACCGCCGGGGTGCCGGCAGGAGACGAGGTGGGGAGTGTCGGTGATGTTGTTGTAGAGCTGTTGCCTGTTAACTTGTTCCAAGTGTTGTAGTAGGCTAGAATGTCGATTGCGCCCAAGTGTCGTCTTCTGTGTTTGTATCCCATTGTAGGCGAGTGTGTTGTTGTGTCCTGCTCCCTCCGATGTTGTCACCGCACATGTTGTTGCAAAGGAACCACCAGTAACACTATACGTGTATGGGCGGGCGGGTGGGTTAAATGGATACTTGGATGTTTTATTTTGAAAATACGTATTGTACATTACTGAATAAAATAAACTGTTTATTAATTTAATACCACGATACGTGTATGTGTGGGTTGGTGAATCATTGCCACTGTACGTGTAGGGGTGGGTGGGTGGGTGGGTCATTGGCACTGTACGTGTAGGGGTGGGCGAGTGGGTCATCACCACTGTACGTGTATGGGTGGACGGGTGGGTCAATACCACTGTATGTGTATGGGTGGGTCATTACCACTATACGTGTA